>JAEIFV010000359.1:0-307434 GCA_018904265.1 Lordiphosa collinella | reverse complement strand
TTGTTATTGTATATTTTTTTTTAGCAATTTTTTTTAACATTTGACTCGCTTGAAAGATTATAAATGAATAGATCGGATATCTCATACAAAACAAAATGATATAGCCCAGAGGGTAGTCTGTTGAGTCGCAGTACGTTGAAGTGGTGGTTCGAATCACAGTGGATTTCTTATTTTTTATACTATGTACCAGAGGTACATAGAGTATATTAAGTTTGTGCAAAAGTGTCCGTCTGTCCGTCCGCCTGTCTGTCCGAATGAACAATCAGATCTCAGAGATGGTAAGAGATAGAGGTTTGACATGTACGGAACATATGTTTCTTATACTAGCAGGTAGATCAAGTTTATTTTCAATTTTTGCCACGCCCCCTCCCGCCTCCGCAATATCGAAAAAACGTATTATCTCACACAGTAGATAGATAGAGCGTTCGAACCTTCTGGACATATTTAGTATTCTTTATCGATCCGCTGAAGGAATTTTAAAGATCGGATGAACGATATTCGAGTTATAAGGAAATCTAACAATTATGTGCAGCACCGATCGCAACGGTGATGGGCAGCACTTCACAGGTACAGAGTTTATTATAGTCGGGCTTGACCGACTATATTTCTTGTTTATTTTTTATACTCTGTACCATAGGTACACAGAGTATATTAAGTTTGTGCAAAAGTATGTAACAGCCAGAAGGAAGCATTTTCGACCATATAAAGTATATACATTCTTGATCAGCATAAACAGCCGAGTCGATTTAGCCCTTTCCGTATGAACAAACAGATCTCAAAGATGGTAAGTGATAGAGGATTGGCATGTATGGGACAAAAACTTCTTGTACTTTAAGAAAATGTCGAAATAATTATTCAAACATTTCACAAATTGTGAAGCCAGCAACACGTTCGTAGGGCACCAATATGTAGAAGAACGCCCAGATCAGCCATTAAATTTGCAATCTGCCATGGATTTGAGAACAACTTTCTTTAACAGGACACGTTTTTGCTTTTTTGCAGAGAAGCTGGATTTATGATGGATTTATACCTGCGGTGGCCTCGTTGAGCCCTTGAAGCTCGATTCGTTATTCCGCTTAAGATCAAGCTAACTGCATTTTGTTATTTTTTGGGTTGCCTACCGGTATCTTCAGGGATGTGCTGGTCTAAGTGTAACCGTATTTAAAAAGATGTCGACTGTATATAGAACTTGAAGATGGTTTGACTTGCCCATAGCAGTTTTCTTTTCTGAAGTTAATAAGTCTTGAAATAAGGAACAAAAGAACGCTAAAAGAACTGTCATTACAACGTGCAACTATTTTGAGATCGTTGGATTGACGACCTGACAAAGTTGAAGAAACCTTAATGTATTAATGTTTGCTATTAAAAATAAAACACTAATATAGCTTTACTTCAGTTGTTTTCAATGACCGGCGAAAAATTGATCCAGCTTAAGATTTTGATAGACGCCGCAGGGACTCTTTTAATAGCGATTTTATAAATCGTGGCCGACTTTAAATACCAAAGCATTGGGTCTTTAAAGTCGAGGTAACTCAGATTTTTCAGAATTACTGGGTTCGGATATTTCAAAGAACCCAACGAAGAAAAGAAGAGTATAAGAGAAAGGTCTGATCTAATTTATTAAAATAATTCCAAATAAAGAGGACGGAGGTGTGCTGTTTTAAAAAGGGTGGTCAAGATAAAGTATCAGGAAATAAAATTTAGGTTGAAAAAGACGTCGTTCGGAGAGTCATGGAAAGCTTAAGTTTGACATAAAAAGAGAGGAAATTAACGGGGCTTGTATCGGTTTCTAAAAAGACTATTTCACACTTCTAGGGAGTATTAGGTGATTTCGACAATATGAAGATAACAAACGTTAATTACGAAATTTGGAGGCGTTCCAGTTAAAACAAAAAAGTTTTTCTCACTAGAACTAGTTTTTCGACCGATCATTCCGCTATGTTCCGATTTGACAAAACTTTGTAGAATCGTGCGGGCAATAAAACAATAGCAATTTTGAGAAATTTTCATTGAAAACAAAAAAGTTTTTCTACTAGTAGACCAGTCTAGCAGCTATTCTATATAGACGTCCGTTTCGACCAAATTTTGGAATCATGAAAGAAGTAAACTAAAAAACGAATTTGGAGGCGTTTCGATTAAAACAAAAAAGTTTTTCTCACTAAAACTAGTTTTTCGACCGATCGTTCCTATGTTATCCGATCGGCCGGTTCCGCCAATTGTGCAGCGTATTTGTACTACGTGCAATGTTTGGTTAAGATAGCATTAAAACTGACGGAGGAGATAGCATAGAAACAGACGAACAGACGGACAGGGCTAAATCAACTCAGCTCGTCATGCTGATCAAGCATATATATACTATATGTGGTCGGAGATGCTTCCTTCAATGCGTTACAAACATCCGGACAATTTTATAATACCCTCTGCAAGGGTATAATAATACTAATTGCGCTTCCTGCGGCTTTTGATAGTCATGATTTTTTCTCATCATAGTTCATAATTCATTAAAGTTTTCGCCAAAAATCCGGGCCACTCTCAGGAGCCCGAAACCGGGGGGAAGCACCCCGGTCCCCACACAATCTTTTTGTCCTGCTCTATCCTGTTTTTGGCTATTTTCATAAGAAGGGCACGATAAGACTGTAGACTTGAGATTAAATTCCGAAAACACGAAATTCAGACTTCTGGGAGTGTTAAAAGAATCCTTGTTTAATCGTGGCGGAAAGTGCTAGGTTTGAGATAGAGTAAAAAATGACGGTTGAGAGTTGGGAGAGGGTATTCTGGTCTATTCAGGAGTGTTTATTGAAAGTGTTTTAAGTCCGTGTTTGCAAGACCTTTTGATTCATTTCAATGACTTCAGTCATCAAAATCGTTGCTTCGTCGAAGATTTTGCCTTGTATATTTTGTGTAGGGATGAGTGTGCGCCCGCATTTTCTTATGTGGGCTTGATCTTGAAGCCCACATAAGAAGATGCGGGCACACACTCATCCCTACACAAAATATACAAGGCAAAATCTTCGACGAAGCAATAAGAAGATGCAGGCACACACTCATCCCTACACAAAATATACCAAATACTTTATGTCCTGCACTGGATAATAGAAACAACGCAATCCCTCGGGATCTTTGGAACGATTGACATCTAACATTGAGCCAATTTTGGAGGTGCTGAATGAGATGTGCTCATCGCCGATGACAATTTTCAATTCCTGCAAAAAATACATTCAAATCACACAGATGTCTTAGGGGGTGTCCACTGTACTTGCCTGACGACCAACGCGATCTGGCGGCGGCCAGTTCATATCATCTCCCTGCATAATTTCCGAATCGATAATGATGCGTTTCAGCTCCTTCAGGACCGACTGATGCACAAAGGCCTCTTTGCGGATCATGGTGTCGTTCTTGTAGTTGGAATTGTTGGCATAGCGGAGCTTGCCATCCGGCCGGAACTCGAACTCGAGAAACTCATGACCAAATTTACCCTTGTGGCCCACGTAGTAGCGCAAATAGAAGTCCTCCGTTGACATGGTTAGAGTTTTCTTTCAATGAATTTGTATGCCGATGCCAATTTAAGCGAATTAGTAATTTTCAGCAAAATGCAGAGATGACAGAACCCTTAGAACTAGCCGACTATCGATAGCTTTTGGTTGTGAAGGGCCAAGTATAACGTGATATCGTTGATAGATGAGTGCCAGCCTACTAATTTCATGTGAGTGAGTGAAACGGCAACATTTTCTGTGTTTAACCCTTAGAATGGCAAGTGGGGTACATTTGAAGCCTACTGTAGCAACCTGCATATGCCCTTTTTTCGAATGACTTCCAGTTCACGCTGCGGCTCTGGTATTGCATCTGGCAATAGGCGTCTTCTCTTCGACACCTGGGCATTGTTGGTTAAAGGCTTCCAATCGGATGTTTCAAAATGTGTGTGGCAGATTTTTTCATTTTGACCATAACTACATCCTAAAGATTCTTCCCAGAATTTTCATTTTTTTCAGGGACTGCAAATAAAAAATAAATTGTTTTAAAAATTACGAAATAATAATTATTTTTAATTTTTAAAATAAAAAATTACTTTCAATTTTTTTTTTAATTCAAACTAAAAATAAAAATTCCGAAAAATTTTTATTTTTAAAAATGAAAATAAAAATTAAACTTAAATTTTTAACCAAACGCCCTATAACAAATATCTTTACATAAATGTGACCAATGGGTCTGGAAGTATGTATACACATGCCTATTCGGACATGAAAGCATGCCAGATGTACTTATTTCACGATTATTTCTCTCATATGAGCATTAGAGCGCACTTTTTTGTATGGAAAATGTAATGTCATACTGATTCGCTAGTTTATGGTGTATATTTAACGAGAAAAAATAAAAAAGTTCAAAAAGTTATGTTTTAGTGGATATTTTGAACATTTTGTGCGAACTTCTTGATAGGACTGGGCATGTTTTAGGACAATTTTTATATTGCTCAATCAAATAGTATAAAAAAAAATTAAATTTAAATTTTCGCTTCTCGCCTGGGAATTGAACCCGGGACTTCGACTCGAAAGTCCGCATCTCAGCAGTGTCGACCCCATGATAATATTGTGTATTTATTTTTATTCGACATTTTGCCGATCGACATTCACACCAATCTGCCTCCTTTATAATAATTTTTTTTAACTCATAAAAGTAGCTACGGGTCATCACCAGCTATTTCTTGGCACCATACGTTCATTTTCGAAAACCTTGTTTAATTTCCCATCACTGGCGTTTTATTTCAAATATCAAGCTGATTAAGTGAACGAGATAAATCATTTTTAATGCTCATCAAAAAAGGATTTTCAACGATATCTGAAGGACATTGCGTTAAATAAGTCAAACTTGGCATCTGTAAGTTTCTTTTGAAGAGTTCCATTCAATTAAAAAGAAAATTTTAGAAATCCGCTAGACAGGTCGTACCACATCCCTTGTCTGGCTATACCATTTAAACACCAGAACATAATCACAAATATGCATGCAAGCACTCATACATACTAACCAATAGTTCATGTATGTATACAAACGTTGGCCATCGGGCTTTTGGTCTAAAAGTTATTCGAGTTTAATTTTTATTTCAATTTTTAAAAATAAAAATTTTACATAAATTTTATTTATAATTTGTTTTCTAAATTAAAAATAGTTTTTTAATGTATAATTTTTATTAAAATAAAGTATCCCAAATATTCCATGCGATTTGTGTTTTTACCATATTCAAAATCCCTATAGTTGGCTTATCATTTGTATTGAATTCTTAAGAAAAAATTGGGGAAAGTTAATTTCGGCTCGGCCGAAGTTTTGTATACCCTTGCAGTTTGTATTTCTAAATGAGACTACTTTTCGGTCCTTACTTTCTATGAGAGCTATTCTATGATAAATAACAGTTTGCTGCACTATGGAAGAAACCCTGCCAGATCTCTGGACTCTGCATTGCGAGATTTCTGGACTCCGTAAAGGTTCCCATCTAACGCATCTATGCAAGATGCTAAAGGGTGATTTTTTAGCAATTATCTTTTTGGCAACACTGGTTTAAATAGCTCACGCACGTTTCGTGTTTTGTTTCACTGTCAAACATCTTCAGTTTGGTCTATAATTTAACCATGAATCGTCTTACAAACGAACAACGCTTGCAAATTATTGAATTTTATTATCAAAATGCGTGCTCTGTTAAAAAAGTTCATCGCGCGCTTCTTCCATTTTATAGTCAGTTTAATCGACCCACTGAAACGGCTTTTCAGGCTATTGTGACTAAATTTCGCACCAAATTTACATTGTTGGACATTAATCCACCAACACGCTTACGTAGAGTGCGAACCGAAGAAAATATCGCATTTTTATCGGCTAGTGTTAATGATGACCATCAATTATCGATTCGTCGCCGTTCGCAACAATTGGGCCTCTGTAACTCAACAACGTGGAAAATTTTGCGGAAGGATTTAGGTGTGAAGCCTTTCAAAATACAGCTGGTGCAAGAATAGAAGCCGAACGACCTACCGAAAAGTAGAATTTTTGGTGAATGGGCTCTTGGAAAGTTGGTCTAAGATCCACTTTTTTACCGAAAAATTGTGTTCAGCGACGAAGCTCATTTTTGGCTCAATGGGTATATAAATAAGCAGAATTGTCGATTTTGGAATGAATATCAGTCAGTCAGAAGCATTGCAAGAGATACCAATGCATCCAGAAAAGTCACAGTTTGGTGCGGTTTATGGGCTGGTGGCATCATTGGACCGTACTTCTTCAAAGATGATGCGAATCGTAACGTAACTGTGAATGGTGAGCGCTACCGTGAGATGATATCCAACTTTTTTTGCCCAAAATGCAAGAGCTTGACTTGCATGACATGTGGTTTCAACAAGCCGGTGCCACATGCCACACAGCACGCGCAACAATGGACTTATTGAGAGGCGAGTTCGGTGAACACGTTCGGGACCGGTCAATTGGCCGCCTAGATCGTGCGATTTAACGCCTTTAGACTATTTTTTGTGGGGCTATGTTAAAGCTCATGTCTATACAGACAAGCCCGCTTCAATTGACGCATTGGAAGACAACATTGAAGCATTTATTCATGAGATACCGGCCGAAATGTTTGAAAGAGTATGCCAAAATTGGACTAAGCGGATGGACCATTTGAGGCGCAGTCACGGTCAACATTTGCATGAAATAATCTTTAAACATTAAATTATATGGACCTTACTATCGATTCAAATAAAGATTTCATGCATTTTTCTAAATTTTATGTGTTTTTTTTTTTTAAACTTTCCTATAGCTCTTAAAAAATCACCCTTTAGTATTATACCCTAGCAGAGGGTATTATAAAATTCGTGTGAGAGATAGCCACGAATTTTAATGTTACACTACGAGTCACCGTCTGCATGTAAAGGGCTGCAGAATAACGTCGGGCAACATGTAGGGAAACTTTAAAATTAATTTGCAGGAAAACTGTGTGGAGAAAATCTGTTAACAATTAGAGAAAATAGCTTGAATTTTTCCCGATCAGGGGACATATCGTGCATATGGGCACAACATCAGAGAGAGATAGCAACGAATATTTTTTGGTTGGTCACACTCAACTCAGTTAACATGGGTGGCCTTTTCAGTATTGGCAGCTCGGTCAAGGCTTGTTTACTGATAATAAATATTCTCAAAAACTGTGGGGAGGATATCCATTTTTCATCCCAATTTTTTTGTCAAAATTTGTATGAAGAAATTTTGAGGTTGGTCCACTGTAAAGCAATTTTCTCAAAAACTGTGGGGAGGATTTTCTTAATTTTTTTTTCAAATACTCTTGAATATGTCAGCTTTCTGCTGGTATACCGTGCATTGTGGCACAACATCTGGAAAAAGAGATATTCATCCAAATCTCGGGTTACTAATTTTTGACTTGATATTTGAAGTACCTGCAATAATCAAATCCACCCAAACCTTATTTAATACAATAGTTCATTCTTTTCTTAACATTTTGCAATTTCATTTGTCTCAAAAAGCTCAGTAGTGCCTGATAAAATTAAAAAATTAAAAAATCATTTTTGTTCCACACTCCACCATTCCAGTTCGACGCTAAAAAGTCGACGCTATTTTGACGCAGCTTACTTGGCCCTCACAACGAAAAGCTATCGATAGTCGGCTAGTTCTAAGGGTTCTTTCATCTCTGAATTTTGCTGAAAATTAGTAATTCGCTTAAATTGGCATTGGCAAACAAATAATTTAAAATAAAACTTTCCCTCGTACCATGTCAACGGAGGACTTCTATTTGCGCTACTACGTGGGCCACAAGGGTAAATATGGTCATGAGTTTCTCGAGTTCGAGTTTCGGCCGGATGGCAAGCTCCGCTATGCCAACAATTCCAACTACAAGAACGACACCATGATCCGCAAAGAGGCCTTTGTGCATCAGTCGGTCCTGAAGGAGCTGAAACGCATCATTATCGATTCGGAAATCATGCAGGGAGATGATTTGAACTGGCCGCAGCCAGATTGCGTTGGTCGTCAGGCAAGTACAGTGGACACCCCCTAAGACATCTGTGTGATTTGTATGTTTTTTGCAGGAACTGGAAATTGTCATCGGCGATGAGCACATCTCATTCAGCACCTCCAAAATTGGCTCAATAGTAGATGTCAATCGTTCCAAAGATCCCGAGGGATTGCGTTGTTTCTATTATCTAGTGCAGGACATAAAGTGTTTGGTCATGTCACTCATGAGTCTTCATTTCAAGATCAAGCCCACATAAGATCATGCCTCAAAAAAATTTGTTTCTTAAACACAGATTTTGATGACTGAAGTCATTGAAATAAATCAAATGTTCTTGCTAACACGGAATTAAAACACTTTCAATAAACACTCCTGAATAGACCAGAATCCATCCAAATCCTAATTCTCATCCGCCTTTGTTTACTCTACCCAGCACTTTCCGCCACGACTAAACAAGGTTTCTTATAGCACTCCCAGAAGTCTGGATTTCGTGTCTTCGGATTTTTATTTCAAGTCTACAGTCTTATCGTGCCCATCTTATGAAAATAGCCAAAAACAGGATAGAAGAGCAGAACAAAAAGATTTTTAAAACTTGTGACGTCAATGGATTTATTTATATGTAACTTTGAACTCAAAAAAATTCATAAAGGGTCTAGCAGAACAAGCATACAGAATCCAAGTAAGAGTTTTTAATATGAGTCGATCAGATATTGTAAAAATCACGGATGCAAGCCGGCTCTGAACCAATTCGAGAAGAACCGATCAGCTAAGTCGTGCTCGTAACCGAATCAGCGTTTGAATAAAAATGGTAAACCGAACCGTAAGCCGGAAATGAAAGCGGTTCGGTTTATTTCATCAACCAGTTTGGTGGCGTAGGTACTATCTTAAGGTACACAGATTCATGTTGGACGTTGTATTCGGAAAATTAGCTTTACAAATAGGCTTGCATCGTTCTTGCGGTTGGACAGTTTTCCAAAACCGATAAAAAATTAAAAAAATAGGGGAAAGTTAACTTCGGCTCGGCCGAAGTTTTGTATACCCTTGCAGCTTCCATTGATAACAAAAAAGTTTTTCTAAGACTATTTTTGGGACATTACTTTTCTATGGGATCTATACTATAAAGATGTCTGATTTCTAGTAAACTTGGTGAAATCATGGAAAGGCATAATACACTGTTAATTGCGAAATTTGGAGGCGATGTCATTTAAGACAAAAAGTTTTTCTAACTTGAACTTCTTTTTCGACCGATCATTCATACTGCAGCTATATGCTATAGTCATCCGATTTTGACCAATCTTTGTAGAAATGTGTCCAAAGTAAATAAAATAAGTGTATGCCAATGATAAGGACGTTTTCATTAAAAAAAAAAAGTTTTTCTCACTAGAACTAGTTTTTCGACCGATCGTTCCTATGGCAGCTATATGCTATAGTCATCCGATTTCGACCAAACTTAGTGAAATCATGGGAAAGGATAGTAAACTAAGAAATACGTACTTTGGAGGCGTTTCCATTAAAAACAAAAAAGTTTTTCTCTTTAAGACTAGTTTTTCAACCGATCGTTCCTATGGCAGCTATATGCTATAGTCATCCGATCCGGCCGGTTCCGACAAATGTGCAGCGTATTTGTACCAAAAGACTTTGTGCAAAGTTTGGTGAGGATAGCTTTAAAACTGACGGAGGAGATAGCATAGAAACAGACGGACAGACGGTAGACGGACACGGAAAGGCTAAATCAACTCAGCTCGTCGTGCTGATCAAGAATATATATACTTTTGTGGTCGGAGATGCTTCCTTCTATGCGTTACAAACATCGGACAATTTATAATACCCTCTGCAAGGGTATAAAAAGAAAGTTGTTTTTTTTATAGGGGCTTTCTCCGATGGAAAAGCATAACAAACTGTTAATTACGAAATTTGGGGGCGATCCCAATTAAAAGAAAAAAGTTTTTCTCACTATCGACCGATTATTTATACTGCAGCTAGAATTACCCAAGCTAGAGTTGTGAAAGAGTATTTAAAATAAATATTTGCCAACGTAAGGGACGTTTCCATTAAAAACAAAAAAAAAATTTTCTTACAAGAACTAGTTTTTCGACCGATCTTTCCTATGACAGCTATATGCAATAGTCATCAGATCCGGAAGGTTCCGACAATTGTGCAGCGTATTTGTACCAAAAGACTTCGTGCAAAGTTTGGTTAAGATAGCTTTAAAACTGACGGTGGAGATAGCATAGAAACTGACAGACGGACAGGGCTAAATTAACTCAGCTCGTCGTGCTGATCAAGAATATATATACTTTAAGTGGTCGGAGATGCTTCCTTCAATGCTTTACAAACATCCGGACAATTTCATAATACCCTCTGCAAGGGTATAAAAAATCCATTTTTCGAAAGTGCCAAACCCTCTCTCCGTCTGTTTCTATGCTATCTCCTCCGTCAGTTTTAAAGCTATCCTCACAAAACTTTGCACAAAGTCTTTTGGTACAAATACGCTGCACATTTGTCGGAACCAGTGTTGCCAGAACATGAGGTTCAAAAGTTGTTAGATTTTCAAAATAAAACTGCTAGAAATTGCTAAAAATAAAAAAGTTGCTAAAATAAATAGCTTAAAATGATAACTTAAAAACTGTTGTTTTCGAACTGAAGTCCAAGATACTTGTAAAAAATTAATTTGTAATGAGTTACGAATACAAAAATACGTTAAATGAGGTCCGCAAACCGCTCTTTAACAGTGTTTTCAGAATAAGGGATCCAAAAGCTGACAAATTTGTGCAAACAAATAGCTAAAAATTGTGAAGGGTAAAAACGGAAAAAAATGTTTTTGAGACTAAAGTCCAACAATAACTTAAAAAATTATGGTAATTGTCTAGTATAGTAAAGCACATACATTATTTCGGTACACCATCAGCAAACTTCAATATTAATTTAAAAAAAAGGGAAAACCGCCAAGTTTTGTATACCCTTGCAGCTTCCATTGATAACAAAAAAGTTTTTCTAAGACTATTTTTGGGACATTACTTTTCTATGGGATCTATACTATATAGATGTCTGATTTCTAGTAAACTTGGTGAAATCATGGAAAGGCATAATACACTGTTAATTGCGAAATTTGGAGGCGATGTCATTTAAGACAAAAAGTTTTTCTAACTTGAACTTCTTTTTCGACCGATCATTCATACTGCAGCTATATGCTATAGTCATCCGATTTTGACCAATCTTTGTAGAAATGTGTCCAAAGTAAATAAAATAAGTGTATGCCAATGATAAGGACGTTTTCATTAAAAAAAAAAAAGTTTTTCTCACTAGAACTAGTTTTTCGACCGATCGTTCCTATGGGAGCTATATGCTATAGTCATCCGATTTCGACCAATCTTTGTAGAATTGTGTAAAAGTGTATAGATTAAGTGTATGCCAATGATAAGGACGACAGAGCGGCACAGTCTTTTGTTGACTGCAAAGCCGCAACCAAACTCGTGCTTCGAATCATGTCCACTGTAGTAGATCTCCCATGGGGCGTTGGTTTCGGATGTTATCCTCCTACACCCCTGTCCAGTCCATCTTATTTCCTGAAGTGCGGTAATGTCCGCCGAATGTTCCTCGAGGACATCCACCAGCTTTGAATCCGCGCGCTCTCTATTGAGGGTGCGTACATTCCAGGTGCATATCCTCAAATCGTGGTCCTTAAAACGTTAGCGTGGGTCGTCGTCGGGGGGGTCCGCATCGAGGCATTGTGTTAGTTTTCTTGGCGGGTGGGGATACGCCTATCGGGTGCCAAGCCCGATGCGACGCCCCCTGTTTGACCCCAGGGAGAGGGCGCCGCTCACGTTAGTCAGCAGCTTTGCGGATGCATTGCTCTGTTACCAGGGGTTACCACGGGGAGGTGTGAGTCGACTTGGGACGCAGTAAGCCAGGATCGCGCTGGGTTTTCCATGTTAAACCGATCAGCAACTTTACCTCACTACATACGCCCCCTTAACCACAGGAGATTTCCTGTCTTCCGGAGAAGCCCAGCTTTACACCAGTTGACAAGCGACTTGCCGCACTCAGACTTAAGGCAAAGTATTTTAATATTAGTCTTATCTGTGCGCACGCCCCGACAGAAGAAAAGAACGATTCGGAAAAAGACGAATTCTATGAGCGCCTAGAAGACCTATATGAGCGCTGCCCCGATCACGACATCAAGATCGTGCTAGGCGATTTTAACGCACAAATCGGGAGAGAAGAAGTTTATCGCCCGACTATCGGCCGATTTAGCCTACACGATGATTCCAACGGAAATGGTAAGAGGCTAATAGACTTCGCTTCGGGCCGGAACATGGTCATTAGTAGCACCAGATTTGAACACCGCAACGACCACAAGGCGACCTGGACGTCCCCTGGTCAATCAATACGAAACCAGATTGATCACTTTGCGATAGACGGACGGCACTCTTCGAGTGTTCTAGACGTACGTGTGCGCCGAGGAGCCAATATTGACTCGGATCACTACCTTGTTGCAGCCAAAGTACGCACACGGCTCAGTGTGGCTCATGCCGCACAGTCTAATACACGCCGAAAGCTGAACGTTGAGAAGCTGCAATCGCAACGGACATCCCAAGCCTACTCAGCAAAACTCACCCAGCTGCTCAGGGAAACCCCACCTGGCCCTCCTGGTGTTGACGAACAGTGGAAGCATATTTCACACTCTATGAGTACAGCTGCCAAGGAGATTCTCGGATTCGCCGAAAACTCCCGAAAACAGTCATGGTACGATGATGAGTGCCGCCGCGCTACTGCAGAGAAAGACGCTGCCTACAGGAGAACTCTGCAGTCGGGAGCAACGCGGGCTGTTAATGAGAGATACCGGGAGAAAAGGAGAGAGGAGAAGCGCCTTTTCAGAAGGAAGAAAAATGAGCAGGAAAAGCGCATGAGGGAGGAAGTCGAAGTGCTGTTCGGAAGGAGTGAGACTCGAAAATTCTACCAAAAGATTAGGCAACTAACCGAAGGTTTTAAGCCCAGAGTCACACTTTTGAAGGACGAGCACGGAAATCTGGTCAGAAATCCGGAAGTGGCACTAGACAAATGGAGAAGCTATTTCTCTAACCTGCTGGGAGGTGATGACGAACACAATGCCGCCTCTGGGGAAGTAGCGACACCACCAATCGATAACATAGAGATAGATCCGCCGGACCATAATGAAGTCTTGTTAGCCATAAAAAGGCTAAAAAATAACAAATCTGCTGGCGCTGATGAGCTGCCTGCTGAATTGTTCAAGGCTGGCGGTGAGGAGCTGGTAAGGTGCATGCACCAACTCCTATGCAGAGTATGGTCCGAAGAAAGCATGCCCGAAGATTGGAACCTAAGTGTACTCTGTCCAATATTTAAAAAAGGAGACCCTGCGGTTTGCGCCAATTACCGCGGGATCAGTCTCCCTTCCCATCGCATATAAGGTTCTATCATGCATCCTATGTGAACGTTTAAAGCCGAGAATAAGTGAACTGATTGAACCTTATCAGTGTGGCTTTAGACCTGGCAAATCCACCACGGACCAGATATTCACATTGCGACAAATCCTGGAGAAGACCCAAGAGAGATGTATCGACACCCACCACCTTTTTGTTGACTACAAAGCCGCCTTTGACACGCCGATAAGGTCAAAGTTCTTTGAAGCCCTGTCTACCTTTGGTATTCCAGCAAAGTACGTTCGACTTTGCATGATGACGTTGAGAAGCACACAAAGCTCCGTCAAAATAGGTAAAGACCGCTCCGAGCCTTTCGATACCAAAAGAGGTTTTAGGCAGGGTGATACCTTATCGTGCGACTTCTTTAATCTACTGATGGAGTACATACTGCGCCAGTGCCCAAATGCTAACAGAACGGGCACCATCTTTACCAGAGATAACATGCTACTTGCATATGCCGATGATATTGACATCATCGGCAAAAGCGAATCTGTGGTACAACAGGCGTTCTCAGAGATAGAGAAGCAGTCAAAACTTATGGGCTTAGCGGTAAATGAGGATAAGACGAAGTACCTACAATCAACGCGCAGTGAGTCTACGCTTGGACAATCTGTTGCAATGGGAGACTACAGCTTCCAGGTTGTTAAGGAATTTGTCTACCTCGGGAACGACGATTACCAGCGACAACAACACCAGTCTGGAAATCCGAAGAAGAACTACGCTTGCAAACCGATGTTATTACGGGCTCAATAAGGAGTTCAAGAGCAGAGACCTCTCTCGGAAAACGAAAATTGCGCTATACAAGTCGCTTATCATCCCAGTCCTGCTATACGGCGCAGAAGCATGGACAATGACAAAAGAGGATGAGGCGGCAATTGGCGTGTTCGAGAGAAAAGTTCTTCGGAGGATTTATGGACCTCTAAACGTTGGCGGCGAATTTCGCATCCGAACGAATCGCGAACTGTATGAGCTCTATGGGGACACTGACCTAGTCAAGCGCATAAAACAACAGCGTTTGCGCTGGATAGGACATGTTACCCGTATGGATGATAACGCTCCAGCAAAGCGTGTGTACAATCGGCATGCGATAGAGTTGGGAGGCACTCCCCCGCCTGGTCGACCAAAGAGGAGATGGCGTGACCAGGTGCAGGGAGACATTGCGAAACTGGGAGTGTCCTTCTGGTGGAATGTCGCTCGGGACAGAGGCGAGTGGCGGGCATTAGTGGCAGCGGCCGAGACCGTAAAACGGTTGTGATGGCCAAAGAAGAAGAAGAAGAAGAAGATGATAAGGACGTTTCCACTAAAAACAAAAAAGTTTTTCTCACTAGAACTAGTTTTTCGACCGATCGTTCCTATGGGAGCTATATGCTATAGTCCGATTCGACCACTTTTAGAAAGTAATATATAAAATAAGGTAGCAATGATAAGACGTTTCCACTAAAAACAAAAAGTTTTTCTCTAGAACTAGTTTTTCGACCGATCGTTCCTATGGGAGCTATATGCTATAGTCATCCGATTTCGACCAAACTTAGTGAAATCATGGGAAAGGATAGTAAACTAAGAAATACGTACTTTGGAGGCGTTTCCATTAAAAACAAAAAAGTTTTTCTCTTTAAGACTTGTTTTTCAACCGATCGTTTCTATGGCAGCTATATGCTATAGTCATCCGATCCGGCCGGTTCCGACAAATGTGCAGCGTATTTGTACCAAAAGACTTTGTGCAAAGTTTGGTGAGGATAGCTTTAAAACTGACGGAGGAGATAGCATAGAAACAGACGGACAGACGGACAAGGCTAAATCAACTCAGTTCGTCGTGCTGATCAAGAATATATATACTTTATGTGGTCGGAGATGCTTCCTTCTATGCGTTACAAACATCCGGACAATTTTATAATACCCTCTGCAAGGGTATAACTAGATTTAGTGAGAAAAACTTTCTTGTTTTCCATTGAAACGCCTTCAAACTTCGTATTTCTTAGTTTACTATGCTTTTCCATGATTCCACCAAATTTGGTGGAAATCGGACATCTATATAGTATAGCTCCTATAGAAAAGTAAGGTCCGAAAAGTAGTCTTAATTAGAAAAACAATCTGCAAGGGTATACAATTTATAGTTTTAAAATTGCCCCTTCATTTTTTTTCCGCTAGAACGATGCCAGCCTATTTGTAAAGTTAATTTTCCGAATACAACATCCAACATGAATCTGTGTACCTTAAGATATTACCTACGCCATCAAACTGGTTGATGAAATAAACCGAACCGCTGTCATTTTCGGCTTACGGTTCGGTTTAGCATTTTTATTCAAACGCTGATTCGGTTACGAGCACGACTAAGCGGATCGGTTCTTCTCGAATTGGTTCAGAGGTTCAATATCTGATCGACTCATATTAAAAACTCATACTTGGATTCTGTATGCTTGTTCTGCTAGACCCTTTATGAAAATGTTGGAGTTTAAAATTAATCCAGTGACGTCACAAGTTTTAAAAATCTTTTTGTCCTGCTCTTCTATCCTGTTTTTGGCTATTTTCATAAGATGGGCACGATAAGACTGTAGACTTGAAATTAAAGTCCGAAGACACGAAATCCAGACTTCTGGGAGTGTTAAAAGAAACCTTGTTTAGTCGTGGCGAAAAGTGCTAGGTTTGAGATAGAGTAAAGAAAGGAGGTTGAGAATTAGGATTTGGATGGATTCTGGTTTATTCAGGAGTGTTTATTGAAAGTGTTTTAAGTCCGTGTTTGCAAGAACATTTGATTCATTTCAATGACTTCAGTCATCAAAATCGTTTCTTCGTTAAAGATTTCGCCTTCTATATTTTGGGTAGAGATCTGGGGATGAGAGTGTGCCCGCATCTTCTTAAGTGGGCTTGATCTTGAAATGCAGACTCATGAGTGACATGACCAAACACTTTATGTCCTGCACTAGATAATAGAAACAACGCAATCCCTCGGGATCTTTGGAACAATTGACATCTACTATTGAGCCAATTTTGGAGGTGCTGAATGAGATGTGCTCATCGCCGATGACAATTTCCAGTTCCTGCAAAAAAAACAAACAAATCATACAGATGTCTTAGGGGGTGTCCACTGTACTTGCCTGACGACCAACGTTATCTGGCGGCGGCCAGTTCAAATCATCTCCCTGCATGATTTCCGAATCGATAATGATGCGTTTCAGCTCCTTCAGGACCGACTGATGCACAAAGGCCTCTTTGCGGATCATGGTGTCGTTCTTGTAGTTGGAATTGTTGGCATAGCGGAGCTTGCCATCGGGCCGAAACTCGAACTCGAGAAACTCATGACCATATTTACCCTTGTGGCCCACGTAGTAGCGCAAATAGAAGTCCTCCGTTGACATGGTAAGAGGGAAAGTTTTATTTTAAATTATTTGTTTGCCGATGCCAATTTAAGCGAATAACTAATTTTCTGCCAAATTCAGAGATGAAAGAACCCTTAGAACTAGCCGACTATCGATAGCTTTTTGTTGTGAAGGGTAAAGTATGCTGCGTCAAAATAGCGTCGCCTTTTTAGCGTCAAATTGGAACGGTGGAATGTGGAATGATTTATTTTTATTTTTTAACTGAACTTTTTAAGACAAACTAAATAGCAAAATGTTAAGAAAAGCATGAACTATTGTATTAAATAAGGTTTGGGTGGATTTGATTATTGCAGGTACTTCAAATATCAAGTCAAAAAATTGTAACCCGACATTTGGATGAATATCTCTTTATCCAGATGTTGTGCCGCAATGCTTGGTATACTAGCAGAAAGCTGACACATTCGAGAGTATTTGTAAAAAAAATTAAGAAAATCCTCCCCACAGTTTTTGAGAAAATTGCTTTACAGTGGACCAACCTCAAAATTTCTTCATACAAATTTTGACAAAAAATTGCGATGCCATACCTTGCTCAATATCTCCATATTCAGATGTTGTGCCACAATTCACGGTATATCAGCGTAAAGATAACATATTCATGAGTATTTTAACAAAGATATTATGAACATCCACCCCACAGTTTTTGAGAAACTTTCTATCAGTAAACAAGCCTTGACCGAGCTGCCAATACTGAAAAGGCCACCCATGTTAACTGAGTTGAGTGTGACCAAGCCAAAAAAAATCGTTGCTATCGCTCCCTGATGTTGTGCCCATATGCACGATATGTCCCCAGATCGGGAAAAATTCAAGCTATTTTCTCTAATTTTAACAGAATTTTCTCCCCACAGTTTTCCTGCAAATTAGTTTTAAAGAAAAAAAATTTCCCTACATGTTGCCCGACATTATTCTGCAGCCCTATACATGCAGACGGTGACTCGTAGTGTAACATTAAAATTCGTGGCTATCTCTCCCACGAATTTTATAATACCCTCTGCTAGGGAATAATAGTAATTGCGCTTCTTGCGGCTTTTGATTGTCATAATTTTTATACGTTGTTCATAGTTCATTTAAGTTTTCGCCAAAAATCCGGGCCGCTCTCAGAAGTCCGGGACCGGGGGCAAAACACCCCCTCCTGTTTCCGGGCCTGCTCCACTCCAATAGCGGTTATAAGACTACAAATTTTGGAGAGTGAGTTCCTTATTGATTCCCATTTTCTAATTTGGTGCTGATAATAGCGGGGGCAGTTTCTGTATGCTTGTTCTGCTAGACACTTTATGAAAATGTTTGAGTTCAAAGTTACATATAAAATAATCCAGTGACGTCACAAGTTTTAAAAATCTTTTTTGTCCTGCTCGATCCTGTTTTTGGCTATTTTCATAAGATAAGACTGGGCACGATAAGACTGTAGATTTGATATTTATGTCCGAAGACACGAAGTCCAGACTTCTGGGAGTGTTAAAAGAAACTTTGTTTAATCGTGGCGGAAAGTGCTGGTTTTGAGATAGAGTAAACAAAGACGGTTGAGAATTAAGAGTTGGATGAGCGATCCCTTTTCGCTGGCAGTTTATTCTGGTCTATTCAGGAGTGTTTATTGAGTGTTTTAAGTCCGTGTTTGCAAGAAGATTTGATTCATTTCAATGACTTCAGTCATCAAAATCGTTGCTTCGTCAAAGATTTTGCCTTCTTCTTCTTTTGCCGCATCTTCTTATGTGGGGTTGATCTTGAAATGCAGACTCATTAGTGACATGACCAAACACTTTATGTCCTGCACTAGATAATAGAAACAACGCAATCCCTCGGGATCTTTGGAACGATTGACATCTAACATTGAGCCAATTTTGGAGGTGCTGAATGAGATGTGCTCATCGCCGATGACAATTTCCAGTTCCTGCAAAAAAACATTCAAATCACACAGATGTCTTAGGGGGTGTTCACTGTACTTGCCTGACGACCCACGTTATCTGGCGGCGGCCAGAGCACATCATCTCCCTGCATGATATCCGAATCGATAATGATGCGCTTCAGCTCCTTCAGGACCGACTGATGCACAAAGGCCTCTTTGCGGATCATGGTGTCGTTCTTGTAGTTGGAATTGTTGGCATAGCGGAGCTTGCCATCCGGCCGGAACTCGAACTCTAGAAACTCATGACCAAATTTACCCTTGTGGCCCACGTAGTAGCGCAAATAGAAGTCCTCCGATGACATGGTAGGAGTGAAAGTTTAATTTCAATGTATTTGTATGCCGATGCCAATTTAAGAGAATAACTAATTTTCAGAAAAATTCAGAGATGAAAGAACCCTTAGAACTAGCCGACTATCGATAGCTTTTGGTTGTGAAGGGCCAAGCATAACGTGATTTCGTTGACAGATGAGTGCCAGCCTACTAAATTCATGTAAGTTAGTGAAACGGCAACATTTTCTGTGTTTAGCCCTTAGAATGGCAGTGGGGTACATTTGAAGATTACTGTTGCAACCTACATATGCCCTATTTCGAATGATTTCCAGTTCACGCTCCGGCTCTGGTATTGCATCTGGCATAAGGCGTCTTCTTCTCGACACCTGGCCTTTGTTAGTTAAAGGCTTCCAATCGGAATCGGAATACATCCTAAGGATTCTTCCAACAATTTTAATTTGTTTCCATCTTTGGGAATATGAATAAAATTTACCGCCTCAGTTTTAATACTCGCACCACAATAATTGCAAAACGTCAATTTTTTTTCTTTTCACGTAAGCGTTAAAGCAACGAACAAAAAAATTACGAACAAGTTTCGTCCGATACGTTGACAGCCTGCCAAGTATTGACAATAAGGGACTAAAGCCCAATTTACCCGACCTGATCACTCAGCTGAGTTTTTCAGACTTGAGTGTCAAAAAACTCAGCGGAGCAACTAAGTTCAGCATTTACACATGTCTCAGAAGCTTACTTGGGTCAGTTGCAAAACCAAAGGTTCATTGAGCGCTCTGATGTGCGGTCAGTTCAATTTAAGCCGGTTCTATTACACCTGATCGCTTAGCTGAGTAGGCTCAGACGCCTGTTTACACTGGCTGACAGATAGTCAGATACAAAACTCAGCTGAGATCAGGTCGTGTAAATTGGGCTTTATCGAGAGAGCTGCTCTCGTGACGTGACCACCTTATACTTATTACATCATGGGCCAAATTTGCACATATATCAACTTTACTAAGGTCAATTTTACAGAGGGATGATTGAATTTTAGCCCCCTAAGAAAAGTGGCAAGAAAATCTGACATCTGACAGACGTGTTTACTTAATTAGTCTAAGAAAAGGCAATTAAACATTAATTCTTCGAAGTCGGTGGGGCCATACTTTAACTTACGATTCTGCCTTAAGCTGCTCGCGCAGTTCAGCGAGGGGAGCTGCCAAATTTTGGGACTCCTTAAACAAGGCCTTGCCACACTGTTACAGTTACAGCAACAAATAAGAATTAGTCACATTAGTTCTCAGGAGCAAGTATCTAAATTTTATATAAATGCTGGTGAAGGGGGCCGAAATGCGTCCCAGCATTAAGCCAATGCCAGGATTGACTCCGTAATATGTTTGTGTAAATAGTAAATTCATTACTTTGCTTAGAGAACGCATTGATGTTCCCAAGATTAAGAGCAAGCCAGCTAAGAAAGTAAACCCAGGAATCATTCTTGTAGGAACCTAATAAGCAGCATGCGACGAGTTTGCTGTCAGCACAAACACTCCTATAAGATGTACACTAGGGCGGGTCAAATTTTTAGTCGACTAAGCGTATAGTAGAAACGTTATCTACGGTAAATTCTAAGAAAAATTCCCCAAGAAGCCATTGGTCTAAAATCAATTCCTAGGTCCCGCCAGCGATGTTAAAATTATATGAATTAAATAGTTCAAGTATTTGGTCATGGCTGACATTCGAATCAACCGTTTGATACTTTCGAGTTCCGTTCGATAGAGGCTTTCAAGCTAAATAATCTTCCAATCTTCAATCAATCAATCTTCCAAAATTTTCTAGCGCGTCATGTTGGTCCAGGAATGATAAATAATTGATGAACTGTTTAATGTACATAATTTTAACCTCGCTAGGCGGGACCTAGGAATTGTTCTTAAAAAATTCTTAGAATTTACCGAAGATTAAGTTTCTACTATACGCTTTGTTAATTTTTTCTCATTCATACAATTTGACCCGCCCTAATCTACACAGTGTGTACTACGCACTAATATATACAATTTAGTTCGTATTCAGTGACGTAACGGATAGACAGTATTTTAGGCCTAGAACTACAGCAATAACACTGCGGGCTCTATGGCTTCAGTACAGAAAGCACAAAAAAAGGAAATTCAAATTAAAGACAATCCAAAGACAAAGCAATAACACTGCAGATTTTTTGGAGTTGTCAAAGGTAGTTAGCCTTATGAAGCTGGCAAGGCCGAAGTCGTGCATTATAATGCAGACTGAATTGAAAACTAAATGTAAAGACAATTCAAGGACAAAGCAATAACACTGCAGTTCCTTGGAATTGTCAAGGGCAATTAGTCAAATGAAGCTGCCGATGCCAGGAGTCTTTCATGATTATGCTGACAGTAATGATATATACAAAGTATATATATAAACACGAAAGAAAGACGATCAAGTCCGACAATAACATACTCTGTACCTGTGAAGTGCTGCCCATCACCGTTGCGACCGGTGCTGCCCATAATTGTTTGGCCTTAAATATGCCCAGAAGGAGCAAACCGTCTTTTTATAAAACTGTGGGAGATATGACGTTTTTTCCAACTTGCGGGGGCGGGAAATTAAAAATAATCTTGATCTTTCTGCAAGTATAAGAAGCATATGTCCCATACATGTCAAACCTCTATCTCTTACCATCTCTGAGATCTGTTTGTTCATACGGACAGACGGACAGACAGACAGTCAGACGGATGGACAGACATACATGGCTAGATCGACTCGGCTGTTGATGCTGATCAAGAATATATTTACTTTATTGGGTCGGAGATGCTTCCTTCTACCTGTTACATACTTTTGAACAAACTTAATATACTCTGTGTACCTCTGGTACAGAGTATAAAAAATAGGGGAAAGTTAACTTCGGCTCGGCCGAAGTATTGTATACCATCACAGAGAGAAAAAATCAAGTATTCCGTACTTGAACTCTGTTTTTCCGAACTTGGTAGTCAACTGAGTCTTAAATTACTACAATCAAGCTCGTCATACTTAAATCAAGTTCGTTTGAAAACTTGATTTGAGTGTTATCGGACTTAAAAAAATTAGTACGAATCATACTTAATATGAGAACATTTAAAATCGATTCAAGTACTTTTCAAACTTAAAATAGTTTCAAGCTTGCAAAAAAAAAGGAAAATGATCGTCCCTTAAATTAAGTACGTGCAAACTTGATCCACCTATATTACATCTTCAAGATTTGGGACAAGTACGCGCTTACTTGATCCAAGTAATATTTTAACTTCAAGACATGGGAATGGGAGAAGTACGTGCATACGTGGTCCAAGTACATTTCCATACATTACTGTTTAAACTTCACTTTACCTGGCCTTACTGCGACTCGAACTCGGTACCTTCGGAAAACTCCAATCGAAAAGTGCGGCGTCTCTACACTCGCGGCCATGAGGCCCAGTCGTATGTCAAAGTAAGGAAGGCAGTCAAATGTTAAAAGAGAGTCAGAGTAAATCAGAGTAAAGAACGCAGACAAATGTTAAATATAAGGGAAAGTTAACTTCGGCTCGGCCGAAGTTTTGTATACCCTTGCAGCTTCCATTGAAAACAAAAAAATTTTTCAAACTAAGACTACTTCTTGGACCTTACATTTCAATGGGATCTATACTATATAGATGTCTGATTTCGACCAAACTTGGTGAAATCATGTAAAAGCATAAAACACTGTTAATTACGAAGTTAGGAGGCGATCCCATTTAAAACAAAAAAAGGTTTTCTCACTAGAACTTCTTTTTTGACCGATCATTCATACTGCAGGTATATGCTATAGTCATTCGATTTTGATAAAACTTTGTAGAATAGTGTAATAGTAAATAAAATAAGAATATGCCAATAAAAAGAACGTTTTCATTAAAAACAAAAAAGTTTTCCTCACTAGAACTAGTTTTTCGACCGATCGTTCCTATGGCAGCTATATGCTATAAACATCCGATTTCGACCAAAACTTAGTGAAATCATGGAAAAGGTTAGTAAACTAAGAATACGTACTTTATTTTGTATACTTTTACACAATTCTTCAAAGTTTGGTCGAGATCGGATGACTATAGCAAATAGCTCCCAAAGTAACGATCGGTCGAAAAACTTGTTCTAGTGAGAAGAACTTTTTGTTTTTAATGCAAACGTCTTTATCATTGGCATACATTTAATTTATATACTTTTACACAATTCTACAATATTTGTTCGAAATCGGATGACTATAGCCTATAGCTCCCATAGGAACGATCGGTCGAAAAACTAGTTCTAGTGAGAAGAGCTTTTTTGGTTTTATTGCAAATATCTTTATCATTGGCACACACTTATTGTATATTCTTTTACACAATTCTACAAAGTTTTTTCGAAATCGGATGACTATAGCATATAGCTGCCATAGGATCGATCGGTCGAAAAACTAGTTCTATTGAGAAAAGCTTTTTTGTTTTTAATGCAAACCTCCTTATCATTGGCATACACTTATTTTATATACTTTTACACAATTCCAAAAAGTTTGGTCGAAATCGGATGACTTTAGCCTATAGCTCCCATAGGAACGATCGCTCGAAAAACCAGTTCTAGTGAGGAAAACTTTTTTGTTTTTAGTGAAAACGTCCTTTTTATTGGCTTATTCTTATTTTATTTACTTTAACACATTTCTACAAAGTTTTATCAAAATCGGATGACTATAGCATATAAGATCAGTCGAAAAACTAGTTCCAGTGAGAAAAACTTTTTTGTTTTAAATGGGATCGCCTCCAAATTTTGTAATTAACAGTGCATTATGCTTTTCCATGATTTCACCAAGTTTGGTGGAAATCAGACATTAATATAGTATAGATTCCAGAGAAAAGTAAGGTCCAAGAAGTAGTCTTAGTTAGAAAAACTTTTTTGTTTTCAATGGAAGCTGCAAGGGCATACAAAACTTCGGTCGAGCCGAAGTTTACTTCCCCTTTTTTTTAATAGATACCCAGGATATTTTGGTATTCATCTTAATGCACTCAGCATTGGTTCCAACAGCTGGTTAAAAAGGAAACTCTGTGCGAAAAAAAAATTTGCAAATTTACAATTGAGGATTCAAGAAATAAACTCATGTTCTGAAAATCATCAATCGGCGAGTTGGAAAGTCATCTTAAAGAAGCCATTGATAAATGTTACAAAAATTAAACTACGAGTCCGTATAATTTAACGGAGTTTTACGTATTTATTTCTGGTACTTTTTATAAGCTCCCAGATATTGTTAAATGTATTGACATTTGTTTCAAGTTTTCCTTTGTCCTTAATTTAAAATATCCTGATGAATGTTGCTTACTTTCGACATTTATTCAAAAGTTTTTTAAGACATTAATGTGGAAACTGATGTCTCAGAACTTATTAATGACTTAATGGCTAAAAAGTGTACCCTTTATCTTTAGTTTATAAATAGTTTTAATCGAATTCAACTCGCCACCTTTTTTTTGCTTAAAAAAACTGATGCAAACTTTGTTTAACCACATACACTAATGGTTTTCTATTTTTTCCCATATGCCTGAATTTCATTCATTAAATTCATATCTAAACTTATAGTTTAATGTACTAAACTAGAATTACAAAAATAAAATATAAAAAATTAAAAAAAATTGTTGTCTTAATTCGAGAAAAGTGATCTTGATGTAAGACATAAACGACCTTAAAGTTTAGAGTAAAATGTCAATTAGAATTTTTTTTTACTATTTTCAAGAAATCATTTTCTTTGAAATTTTTTCTAGTAAAGTAAAATGGCTTGTCAAGAGCCCCAAAGGGCCAAAGCCGAGCTTCTCTCAATCTCTTGGCTTGTGCGCTTCAAATTTTCGCACAAGAGAAAGAGGTCTACAGAACGGCCGAATCCGAACGGCAGTTTGAGAAGCTTTTCATGGCTAATTACTACAAAGCTGGCGCCAACAGCAGAGAGTGGTGACCGGGTGTAAAGTTTACTTTATTTCCACCAACAAATAAATAAGAAAAAATAAGGGAAAGTTTACTTACTACAAAGCGGATGTGTAAGTTTATTCAAAGAAAAAACTTTCCATTTGATGTTCCGAGGCGGGATCGAACCCACGACCTCTTGCACAGCGGTCGCGCACACTAGCCGCTGAGCCACAAACGGACTTAATTTAAATTGACTCCACCTAAATGTGCCAAATCTCGCAAAGTGGAGCGACATGAAGAAATTAAGCATCATTTGCCCAAATTCTTGCTAGAGCAAGCTGCTACTTCGTTTTCCCTAATTTCCTAAAATCACTTTTGCATATAAAAAAGTATCAGCCACTTCACTAAATCTGCTTAAATACCCTACCTTTTATATAGTTCTCAATTACTATAAAATTCGCACAATAATTTCGCTTACCATTGCACATTTAAAGTGCCACCGCACTCCCAACTGGGACCCATTTCGCATTCTCTCATAATGCACACTCATCTGGCAACCGACTGCCCAATGTTTGCTCTGCCTTCGATGTGATGACGATGACTTTATCAACGCACTCTGAGGGATCTGGTTTCTGGGGTTTGACTGCCTGCTGCTGCTGAGCAACTATTGACAGACGTGTGTGTGTGTGTGTGTGTGTGTCAAGTGTGTAAAAGATAGCGAAAGTTTTATAGGAGTAAGGCAAACAATTTCACCAGCTGGTGCGGCAATTGATTGTTCATTTGGCTTGTGGCTAATGATTTAAATGGCACGATAAGAGCGAAATGTATAATTGCGGTTTTGCGGGGCATTTTTCAGTTGAATTTTTATTTTAGATTTAATTATGGAGTATAAGTTTTTAAAGGTTTTTTTTTAATATGCCAATCGCCAGGACTGGCACCGGGACAACAATTACGCGCATTATCCTTTCGACTGAACGCCGGATATTGCGATAACAGGACGTTTGCTTAAACAAGCATAAACGCAAGGAGAAAGGACGAAAAAGTGCTGCTACTGTGCAATTTTAATTTGGCTAAGTAGCAGCAGTGACAGCTAAGGAAATGCAAATGGAAATAAGCGAGTCCTTTGATACCCTTGGAAGTAGAAAATTAAGAAATTTTCTTAAAGAATCTAAATAATTTTTTCCACTTTTTCAACATTCAATTATTTCTTAAGCATTGCATCGGTGTATTACTTAGTAACACATTTGCCCCAGAACAACAAGTGTTTTTATAAAGCAACAAGCCTTAGGCAGGGCCTGATTGTCATATTAAAAAGCTTTGAAAAACATAGTTAGGCCTTAGCTTTTTCAGAACTTCCGTGAGTTTGTACCTTGGCTAAGCCCCCGACTAGCTGGATAAGCTCTGGCCATACCCTCGGCTTGGTGTGTGCTTAAAAAAAAACGCTAATTTAATTTTAACTTTGTAAAGTCGGCTCTGCTGCTTCCCAGTCTCCTTTATTTCTTGTCTTCATTCTCTTTTATGTTTGATTTCGTTGTCAGCAGCATCTTTGGCACACTTTCGCCGGACATTAGGACCTTGCAAGGAGACGCAGGAATGGGTGGGCATAAAGAGAAAGAGTAAAAGTAAAAATATTTGCCCTGCCATTGCAAGTGAGCAGCGCTGATTGCGGCACTAAAACGAAACGATAAGATTTTCTGGCCAGCCCTTGTGTCCTGTCCCTCCCTCACGGAAGTTTGGCCATTTGCCTCGCCCCCTCCCAGCTCGATCTAATGTTGTTGGCAAAACTTTTGCGACTGGCTTTAAGGCAGTTGGCACCTTCGTCCTCAGTTATTTACGCCGCCACGCCTGGGCCTGACAATCAACAGCAATTTGCTGGGACTCCCACTCCAGCCGCCCCCACTCACTCCGTGCCAACATTGACCGAATCCGTATCCGAATTCCGTATTCACCAAGCATCCGATAAGCATAACAGTTGTCGTCGTCGTCAAGCGACTAGAGTCTTGACGTGCCGCCGGCACACACCTCCGCAGGGTGAGAGTGGCAACAAATCGTCGCCAGCTGCCAGCAACAATAAAACGTTTTACAATGTAACTAAGGCGACGACAACATGCGATGCCTGGAGATGGAGTTTGGAGCTAAAGGAGCACAAGCTGCCCGTTCACATATGGCAATAATGTGCAAATCGGCTGCAACAAAGTTAATAATTGTTTATGGCCAAGCCTTGGGGATATCGGAAAAGCCTTTGTGCCCTTGCTTGACTGATTTTTATGACTGCGGACCTCGAGAAAAACGGGAGGGAGAAAATTGTTTGAATTATCGATTGAAAGAGGTATAAAATATCATAAATTGTAGCTCTTGGTTCTCTTTTTTCTTAGAATTATGTGATGTTACAGGGAAATAAGTTAAATTTCTAAAGCAAATGCTAAAATATCTTCTTCAAGTCTAGATCTGAGCTGAAGATGAGCTGTGTTACGAGTTTTACTTACCTGTGTATGAGTGTGTTCCTCATACCATCACTTCAAATGCCATGTCAGCGTGACGCGTGACGCTGACAGATACTTGTAAATAATTAATTTGTAATGAGTTACGAATATAAAAATACGTTTTGCCAAAATATGGGAAACCAAAAGCTGATAGATTTGCGCAAAAAAATTGCTAGAAATAGCTAAAAATTGCTAAGGGTTAAAACTGAAAAATAATGTGATTTTGAGACTAAAATCCAACAATAGCTTAGAAAGTTACAAATTAAAAGTTTCGGTACACATCAGCAAACTTCAATATTCATTTTAAAAAAACCATGGATGACCGCTGCGAATTTTTGAGCACAGGTTTCTACTAGACAATTACCAAGATTACTTTTCAAGTTGCTAAGACTAACAAATTCTTCAAAAGGGACTGAAACCCGCAATGAATTCACAAACTTCCTTTTTTTTTGGAGTCCGAGACAAACCCGAATCTAAGTACAAAGAAAGCTGAAGGGCCGAAAAACTGCTGAGAATTATGTACCGGAATTTAACGATTTCGTCTATATCAGCATAACTTTGTGTGTTTCGGCTCATTATAATTGAACTCATTTCAATTCTATCTTCAATATCAATCAATCAAGTGAATATGAAGACTGAAGACACGCTGAATGTTTTCATTGGACTATCACTTCTGTGGATAGAACCCATCAGGGGTCTCATTACAGAATCAGTACTGAAATTAGAGCTGATTTGGAAAAGTTGGTACTAAAAACATGGCTTCGCCTTCTTGCTCTTCGGTCATGAATCTAATACTGGCAATGCGATTTTTTATGACGATCGCTTTTTAGGCATAAATTAAGGTACCGAATCTCATGAGTAGTAAAATTCTTCTGAAATCACTCATGAACTTATACAATTTCTAATGATTAGGGAAAAGCTAATAGTAAAGGTTTCAAACCAACTTAATAAGCATTATTTCGCACTTCGTCTTAATAATATAAAAACAGCTAGGAATAGCTAAATATATTATTAAAATTGCTAGATTTATAGCTAATAGCATTTCCCTACATTTATAAAGAACACTACGCCAGAATTTGCACAAATTTCAGTTCAAAGCAAGCGCTTCTTCTTCTTTTTCCAACAACAACTTGCTGCGAACTAAGCAGAATTTGCGCAAATCGCACACACACCACACAAAACAGTGCGCAAAGAACCCAAAAAATCAAAACTTTTTGATTTCGGTCTCGATTTGCACAAATGGGGGCGTGTGACGCATACACTCATATTTCACTAACACACATAAGCGTTTTGCGCAAAAATTTGTGCGGTGTATGGGGGCTTAAGCAATACCAGTTTCTAAAACGCTAGATCTAGCAACTAAATTGCTAAAATGGCAACACTGCTTCGACCCAGCTAAATCTTCCTTACTGAAATTATCTATGTTTCACATCAAAAGAGTATGAACAAGTAAGGGAGCTATAGTCGAGTGCCCCGACTACAAAATACCCTGTTCCCTTGACTTCTTGTGTTTTCATACACATATACACATAAATTTGTGGCTCTAGCTCTTATAGTCTCTGAGATCGACGCGACCATACGGACAGACGGACAGGGCTAAATCGACTCGGCTGTTGACGCTGATCAAGAATATATATACTTTATAGGGTAGCAAATGCTTCCTTCTACCTGTTACATACTTTTGCACAACTTCATGATCCCCCTTTTCCCATTTTCAATGGGAACAGGGTATAAAAAGTACAAAAAAACAAACCGTAAACCCATTTAAAATGCATGGGTGGCTCGCTTTGTGGCTCGAACCTCAAAAAGAAAGTTTTTCCTGTTCCTTTTTTTTTAAATCTAGAAGGATTTGGTGAATTTGCACAGCTCATTTTAAGCATGAGCTATGCAAACGCGTTAAATCCACCGTTAAAATGAATCTGCTGCATGTGTAGCAATAAGGGAGAATGAAACTATAACAAAACATAAACCGCTATTATATTTATATTAACATTATCTGGCGTTTGCTTTGTTCTCCACCCCCATTTGCTCATCACATCCAAAATAATTCTCAACAATATATTCCTGAGCTGTGCAATAGCTGTTTTAGGTTCCACACACGCCTTAGAAACGCCGCTATCGATACGCCGCTATCTATACAATGTGTGGATTTTGGTCAAGTTGCAGGATACTAAACAAACGAAATCGTAAACAGAAAATTCCTGGCACAATTTTTTTCATATGAACTTTGGCAGGAATTTTTTGGTTTTGCGTTGCTGGATACCCGGCTTAAAACAAAAAAGGTTTTTCTCACTAGAACTTCTTTTTCGACCGATCATTCATACTGCAGCTATATGGTATAGTCATCCTATTTTGATAAAACTTTTTAGAAATGTGTTATAGTATAAAAAAAAAATATGGCATTAAAAAGGACGTTTTCATTAAAAACAAGAAAGTTTTCCTCTCTCGAACTAGTTTTTCGACCGATCGTTCCTATGGGAGCTATATGTTATAGTCATCCGATTTCGACCAAACTTTGTAGAATTGTGTAAAAGTATATAAAATAAGTGTATGCCAATGATAAGGACGTTTTCATTAAAAGCAAAAAAGTTTTTCTCACTAGAACTTGTTTTTCGACCGATCGTTCCTATGGCAGCTATATGCTATAGTCATCCGATTTCGACCAAACTTGGTGAAATCGTGGGCAAAAATAGTAAACTAAGAAATTACGTTCTTTGGAGGCGTTTGCATTAAAAACAAAAAAGTTGTTCTCACTAAGACAAGTTTTTCGACCGATCGTTCCTATGACAGCTATATGCTTTAGCCATCCGATTCGGCCGGTTCCGACAAATGTGCAGCGTATTTGTACCAAAAGACTTCGTGCAAAGTTTGGTGAGGATAGCTTGAAAACTGACGGAGAAGATAGCATAGAAACAGACAGACGGACAGGCCTAAATCAACTCAGCTCGTCATGCTGATCAAGAATATATATACTTTATGTGGTCGGAGATGCTTCCATACAAACATCCGCACAATTTTATAATACCCTTTGCAAGGGTTAAAAAGTCGAACGCAAAATCCTGGACCCGAAAAAGGAGAATCCGTCGACTTTGGTCCTGCCTTTTCGACTTGCACAGTGATGTTGTAATTGGTCGCACTAAAAAATATTAACAAAAAAATATGTTGCACTCAAGAACGCGCTGTTCTTAAATGTTTCATCTGACTCCAAATACATAATTTTATTGATTCAAGAACGTTTGCTCGCATTTCAATAAAATGGAATGTTCGTACCTAATTAATAAACCACGCACAAATCGAACTTGAAATTTTAAGTACAAAACGGTTTATATTCAATACCGTTTGGTGTAGAACGCCTTTAGCCGGCGTAGCGGAAATACACGACTCCACAATGAGGAAATGGCAAGAGGGGCCAAAAGTCGATGGACATTCATGCAAATCCCCAGCATTGGAATAAGAAATAATTAAACATTTAAGAAGTACTAAAAATAGGAAAATAAAAATATTACCAATTACCTCCCAAAAGGAGACACTTGAAACAAACAAATTCCATCTTAAATAATAAATATTGAATTATTCTATATTTTACTCCATTTACACTTAGTTGAAGTCTCAAGTTCTCCTTCGCCATCCGCACCCTCATCATCGTCGTCGTCGTCATCATTTTCCATGATGTTCAGCTTCATTATATTGAAACTTTGACGTCGTTATTTTGCATAATTTACGTTTCGCTTGAATGCAGCCAAGTTGACATTATTTCAGCATTTCTATAACTACACCTATCCCAACAACCAACCCCCCTCAGTCGTCAAATGGAGGTCTCTCGGCTCCCAGTAGATTGCCAGGCTGGTGCGTGTTGGTTGTCAACGCTACCTTGGCACATGCGAAACGTGAACTTTGAGGCATCAAGTTAATGATTTGTGCTTGCGAAGTAATGAAGTTGATTTATTGTATTACACTCGTTGCTCCTCCCCCATCCACCACCCCCAGCAACCTGGAGCATTGAACTGTCTTTAAGTTGGGGTGCTATATATAGCTGCGTTCTTGTGAGAGCACTACATCTGGTTAGTTCCGTTTGAGGCACTTCCTTTGAATCTAAAATTAGACACATGCCCCATCCCATTCCACCCATTAGACACGCGTCGCGTCTTGAGTTAATTTTAGAAAAATAGAGCCGGCTGCTCCACAAAACTCCAAAATTGAAAGCGACTTCAGTGCATCGTGCAGCATCATGGAGTGCAGAAGTGTTCCCATTCTGCCTACCTACGCGCAGTCCTGGTACGTCTTAACCCGTAGTTTTGCAGTGAATCTGTTGAACTTGACTTACTTTCTTCTTCCTTAGCCATCTCAATGTCACACACAAGCGCTCCCTTTGCCAGACACTATTCGCCTATCAAACTTTAAATGATCCAGTTATAATTCTTATCACTTTAGCCGTGCTAATTGGTTCATTTTGCCTACTCAGTGGATTTATACTGCTCTGCGTTGTATCAAAAGCCTGGCAAGATGAACTATCCGAGGCCATTCTACTTATGGGTAAGTGCAGAGGTAACTGAACCTGTTTGACCGACTAGCTTATATATTGTGTACTCCAGGAATAGGTTTTTTTATTACCTCATTATCGTGCGTGACCTGGAAACTGACGCGAGCCCAGCGTCTGGATCAACTGGTGGAGGCCATCCATGAGGAAACAGAAACAGTTTAGATGAAGGAAGTTTAGTAAATTGTAGCGAAAATTAAAAGTAAAATAGTTAAAATATTCCAAAAATAATAATTAATAAATATTTGATAAAGAAGAAGTTTTAAATAGTGGAGACTATCAACTTACAGCGGATTAAAATGCACATTAACATTAATGTTAGCATTAAATTAGCTGACTAATGCGAAATTTATGATACTAGGGATTACCGTAGGAATCAGTACCAGTATTTTAAATAAAGCCTCTGCTAGCGATCTGAGAAAACTTTAGTACTGGCAACACACACCAGCGAATACTTCAGTTTATTTAGTTCATTTTCCAATTCTACAAAGGGAGAAAACTAAATTCTTATATATTCTTGATCCTTGAGCACGGTAGGTTTTTAATCGGAATCCATAATATAGATGGTAAACTTTACCCAAAATAATGCGCAATTAAGTACCATTTTTAAATTCAACCTGGAAGCGAAGACTTGGTTCGGAAACTGTGGGTATTTTTGTACAAGCTATTTCTTCAGCATCGCGTACAACTTTACTTAAATTATGTAATTAATCTTAAGAGTAAAATGCTTCATTTCAATGTTTTTTCATTCCAATCATACTAAAAAAAAGATAGCGAAGTTAACTTTGGCTCGACCGAAGTTTTGTATTCCCTGCAGTTTGCTTTACTAAATAAGTTTTTTTATGGGATGTCCGATTTCGACCAAAATTAGTGCTGCTTTCATGGAAAAGCATAACAAACTGTTAATTAAGAAATTTGAAGGCGATCCCAGTTAAAACAAAAAAGTTTTTCCCACTAGAACTTCTTTTTCGACCGAACTTTCATACTGCATCTATATGCTATAGTCATAAGTGATTTTGTACAATGAAATAAAAATATGCCAACGAAATGGACGTTTCCACTAAAAACAAAAAAGCTTTTCTCACAAGAACTAGTTTTTCGGCCGATCGTTCCTATGACAGCTATATGCTATAGTCATCCGATCCGGCCCGATGGCAGCGTATTTGTACCAAAAGACTTCGGGCAAAGTTTGGTGAGAATAGCTTTAAAACTGACGGAGGAAAAGCAAGAAACAGACGGACGGAAGGGACAGGGCTAAATCAACTCAGCTCGACATGCTGATCAAGATATATTTCTTTATGTGGTCGCAGATGCTTCCTTCAATGCGTTACAAACATCCGGACGATTTTATAATACCCTTTGCTAAGGTATAATACTAATTGCGCTTCTTGCGGCTTTTGATAGTCATGATTTTTCCTCACGTTGTTCATTGTTCATTAAAGTTTTCGTCAAAAATCCGGGCCCCTCTCAGAAGTCCGGGACCGGGTGGAAACACCCCCTCCTGTTTCCGGGCCTGCTCCACTCCAATAGCGATTATCAGACTACATATTTTGGAGAGTGAGTTCCACATTGATTCCCATTTTCTAATTTGGTGCTGATAATAGCGGGGGCAGTTTCAGTATGCTTGTTCTGCTAGCCCCTTTATGAAAATGTTTGAGTTCAAAGTTACACATAAATTAATCCAGTGACGTCACAAGTTTTAAAAATCTTTTTTGTCCTGCTCGATCCTGGTTTTGGCTATTTTCATAAGATGGGCACGATAAGACTGTAGATTTGATATTAAAGTCCGAAGACACGAAATCCAGACTTCTGGGAGTGTTAAAAGAAACCTTGTTTAATCGTGGCGGAAAGTGCTGGGTTTGAGATAGAATAAACAAAGACGGTTGAAAATTAAGAGTTGGATGAGCGATCCCTTTTCGCTGCCAGTGTATTCTGGTCTATTCAGGAGTGTTTATTGAGAGTGTTTTAAGTCCGTGTTTGCAAGAAAATTTAATTCATTTCAATGACTTCAGTCATCAAAATCGTTACTTCGTCGAAGATTTTGCCTTCTTCTTTTGCCGCATCTTCTTATGTGGGCTTGATTTTGAAATGCAGACTCATGAGTGACATGACCAAACACTTTATGTCCTGCACTAGATAATAGAAACAACGCAATCCCTCGGGATCTTTGGAAAGATTGACATCTAACAGTGAGCCAATTTTGGAGGTGCTGAATGAGATGTGCTCATCGCCGATGACAATTTCCAGTTCCTGCAAAAAACAACAAATCATCACACAGATGTCTTAGGGGGTGTCCACTGTACTTGCCTGACGACCCACGGAATCTGGCGGCGGCCAGTTCAAATCATCTCCCTGCATGATTTCCGAATCGATAATGATGCGTTTCAGCTCCTTCAGGACCGACTGATGCACAAAGGCCTCTTTGCGGATCATGGTGTCGTTCTTGTAGTTGGAATTGTTGGCATAGCGGAGCTTGCCATCCGGCCGGAACTCAAACTCGAGAAATTCATGACCAAATTTACCCTTGTGGCCCACGTAGTAGCGCAAATAGAAGTCCTCCGATGACATGGTAAGAGTGAAAGTTTTATTTCAATGTATTTGTATGCCGATGCCAATTTTAGCGAATGACTAATTTTCAGCAAAATTCAGAGATGAAAGAACCCTTAGAACTAGCCGACTATCGGTAGCTTTTCGTTGTGAAGGGCCAAGTATAACGTGATTTCGTTGATAGATGGAGTGCGCAGAGCCTACTAATATGCATGGTGGAGTGAAGGTGAAACCGACAACATTTTCTGTTTGTAGGGCCAGGCCAGTCTGAGTGCTTGAAGCGAAGGTAGCTACGGTAATTTTTCTGTAGATTTTACATGTAGCTAATAGCTTATCGTTGTTTTCGATTTAAGTAAATGTTAGTGTATTTCGCGAGTAAAAAAAAGAGAGGTAATTTCTGGCGGGGGGGCTTACCTTCTTATTCCCTATCGAATGATTTCCAAGTCACCCTCCGACTCTGGTATTGCATCTTCTCTTCGCCACCTGGCCTTTGTTGGTTAAAGGCTTCCTGTTTTAAAATGTGTGTGGCAGATTTTTTCATTTTGACCAAAACTACATCCTAAGGATTCTTCCCACAACTTACATTTTTTACATCTTTGGGAACATGAATAAAATTTACCCCCTCAGTTTTAATGCTCGCACCACAATAATTGCAAAAGGTCAATTTTTTTTCTTTTCACATAAGGGTTAAATCTGCCTTAGGAACGATGAGTCGATAAACTAGTTTTAATGAGAAAAATTTTTTTGTTTTTAATGGAAACGCCTCCAAAGTACGTATTTCCTAGTTTACTATCCTTTCCCATGATTTCACTAAGCTTGGCCGAAATCGGATGACTATAGCATATAGCTGCAGTATAAATGATCGGACGAAAATGAAGTTCTAGTGAAAAAACTTTTTGGTTTTAAATGGGATCGCCTCCAAATTTCGTAATTCACAGTGTATTATGCTTTTCCATGATTTCACCAAGTTTGGTCGAAATCAGTCTTCTATATAGTATAGATCCTATAGAAAAGTAAGGTTCAAAAATTAGTCTTAGAAAAATTTTTTTGTTTTCAATGGAAGCTGCAAGGGTATACAAAACTTCGGCCGAGCCGAAATTAACTTTCCCCTATTTTTTTATATATAGAATTTGCATTTCGCATCCATTTCGTGTCGAGTGGACACTGCGCTTAAAATGGGATCTCCTCCAAATTTCGTAATTAACAGTTTGTTAAGCTTTTCCATGGTTGCACTAAGTTTGGTCGAAATCGGACATCTATATAGTATACCTCCCTAGAAAAGTAAGGTCCAAAAAGTAGTCTTATTTAGAAAAACAAACTGCAAGGGTATACAAAACTTCGGCCGAGCCGAAGGTAACTTTCCCCTATTTTTTCTTAAGAATTTATTACAATTTATTGGCCATCTATAGGGATTTTGCATATGGTGAAGACACAACGCGTAGTATTTAAAAAATTAAAAAAAATAACTTAAAAAAAAAAAATTAAAAAATAAAATTTATGAAAAATTTTTATTTTTCAAAATTAAACTCGAATAACTCTTAGACCAAAAGCCCGATGACCAACGTTTGTATACATACATGATCTATGGGTTAGTATGTATGAATGCATGCATTCATATTTGTGATTATGTGCTGGTCCTTTAAATGGTATAGCCAGATAAGGGAGGTGGTACGACCTGTATAGCGGAATTCTAAAATTTTCTTTTTAATTAAATGGAACTCTTCAAAAGAAACTTATATATGCCAAGTATTGACTAGATGGTGATGACCCGTTGCTACTTTTTATGAGTTAAAAAAAAATTATTTTAAAGGAGGCAGATTGGTGTAAATGTCGATCGACAAAATGTCGAATAAAAATAAATACACAATATTATCATGGGGTCGACAGTGTTGAGATGCCGACTTTCGTGTCTAGGTCCCGGGTTCAATTCCCAGGCGAGAAACGAAAAGTTAAATTTTTTTTTATTTTATTTAATTTAGCTAGTTAAAAATGGTCCTAAAAAATGTCCAGGCCAATCAAAAAGTTCGCACAAAATGCTCAAAATATTAAAAAACTTTGAAGCCCCGTCGCGTCCACTAAAACATAACTTTTTGATCGTTTTTATTTTTTCTCATTTAACATACACCATTAACTAGCGAATCAGTATGACATTAAATTTTCCATACAAAAAAGTGCGCTCTAATGCTCATGTGAGAGCTGTCATGTCCGAATAGGCATGTGTACACATACTTACAGACCCATTGGTCACATATATGTAAAGATATTTGTTATAGGGCGCTTGGTTAAAAATTTAAGTTTAATTTTTATTTTTAAAAATAAAAATTTTTCGGAAATTTTTCGGAATTTTTATTTTTAGTTTGAAAAAAATTTCAGTCTGAAAAAATGAATTGAAAGTAATTTGTTTGCAAAATTAAAGATAATTATTATTTCGTAATTTTTAACAAATTTTTTTTTTAATTGCAGTCTCAGAAAAAAAATGAAAATTGTGAAAAAATCTTTAGGATCTAGTTTTGGTCAAAATGGAAAAATCTGCCACACACATTTTCAAACTTCCGATTGGAAGCCTTTAACCAACAATGGCCAGGTGTCGAAGAGAAGACGCCTATTGCCAGATGCGATACCAGAGCCGGAGCATGAACTGGAAATCATTCGAAATAGGGCATTTGCGGGTTGCTACAGTGGGCTTCAAATGTACCCCACTGCCATTCTAAGGGTTAAACACAGAAAATGTTGCGGTTTCACTCACTCACATGAAATTAGTAGACCGGCACTCATCTATCAACGAAATCACGTTATACTTGACCCTTCACAACGAAAAGCTATCGATAGTCGGCAAGTTCTAAGGGTTCTTTCATCTCTGAAATTTGCTGAAAATTAGTTATTCGCTTAAATTGGCATCGGCATACAAATTCATTGAAATAAAATTTTACCTCTTACCATGTCAACGGAGGACTTCTATTTGCGCTACTACGTGGGCCACAAGGGTAAATTTGGTCATGAATTTCTCGAGTTTGAGTTCCGGCCGGATGGCAAGCTCCGCTATGCCAACAATTCCAACTACAAGAACGACACCATGATCCGCAAAGAGGCCTTTGTGCATCAGTCGGTCCTGAAGGAGCTGAAACGCATCATTATCGACTCGGAAATCATGCAGGAAGATGATTTAAACTGGCCGCCGCCAGATTCCGTGGGTCGTCAGGCAAGTACAGTGGACACCCCCTAAGACATCTGTGTGATTTGTATGTTTTTTTGCAGGAACTGGAAATTGTCATCGGCGATGAGCACATCTCATTCAGCACCTCCAAAATTGGCTCAATGTTAGATGTCAATCGTTCCAAAGATCCCGAGGGATTGCGTTGTTTCTATTATCTAGTGCAGGACATAAAGTGTTTGGTCATGTCACTAATGAGTATGCATTTCAAGATCAACCCCACATAAGAAGATGCGGCAAAAGAAGAAGAAGGCAAAATCTTCGACGCAGCAACGATTTTGATGACTGAAGTCATTGAAATGAATTAAATTTTCTTGCAAACACGGGCTTAAACCACTCTCAATAAACACTCCTGAATAGACCAGAATAAACTGGCAGCGAAAAGGGATCGCTCATCCAACTCTTAATTCTCAACTGTCTTTGTTTACTCTATCTCAAACCCAGCACTTTCCGCCACGATTAAACAAGGTTTCTTTTAAGACTCCCAGAAGTCTGAACTTCGTGTCTTCGGACTTTAATATCAAATCTACAGTCTTATCGTGCCCATCTTATGAAAATTGCCAAAAACAGGATCGAGCAGGACAAAAAAGATTTTTAAAACTTGTGACGTCACTGGATTAATTTATATGTAACTTTGAACTCAAACATTTTCATAAAGGGGCTAGCAGAACAAGCATACAGAAACTGTCCCCTCTCTATTCAGCACCAAATTAGAAAATGGGAATCAGTGAGAAGCTCACTCTCCAAAATTTGTAGTCTGATAATCGCTATTGGAGTGGAGAAGGCCCGGTGTCAGGACGGAGGGGGGAGTGTGGCGACCTCAGTGTTTCCCCCCAGTCCCGGATTTCTGAGAGGGGCCCGGATTTTTGGCGAAAACTTAAATGAACTATGAACAACGTGAGAAAAAATTATTAATTAGTTATTATATATTAATAAGTATTATACCCTAGCAGAGGGTATTATAAAATTTGTGGGAGAGATAGCTTCGAATTTTAATGTTACACTATGAGTCACCGTCTGCAGGTATAGGGCTGCAGAATAATGTAGGGGAACTTGTAGGGAAACTTTATGACAGCTATATGCTATAGCCATCCGATCCGGCCGGTTCCGTCAAATGTGCAGCGTATTTGTACCAAAACACCTCGTGCAAAGTTTGGTGAGGATAGCTTTAAAACTGACGGAGGAGATAGCATAAAACAGACGGACAGGGCTAAATCAACTCAGTCATGCTGATCAACAATATATATAATTCATGTGGTCGGAGATGCTTCCTTATGTGCATTACAAACATCCGGACAATTTTATAGTACCCTCTGCAAGGGTATAAAAATGTATTATTTGTAATTTTATATGACTAAGGCCCGATTTCTCATTGTCCGGTAAGTCAACTTGACCGGCAGGTTAGCCGAATTTGAGTGGAATATCGATATTGCTTTGTTTATTTTATTATTTGCTGCAACAAAATGGTTATGAATAAACGAATTTTTTAACTCCATGCATTGGAAATAAAATTCCAAGAGACAGAGCAACGAATAAATATTGCAGGAGAGTACAGGAAGGCCTAATTACTTTACTGATCTGGGTGATGCCAAATTTGTTCAACGATTCAAATTGGGTTCCCAATGAAACATTTGAAGCCTTAACTTCAATTGCGTTTCAATTGGTTGTGACTGGGATTGGTAACTGCATTTGGTGGCGCTGCGTACTTAAACATTTGGCAACTTCCTAATCACTGCGGGAGACTTCTGTGGAGTCAGCGTTTCTTTGATAAGCCGTGCAGGTGTGCAAGTGTACCCCGTTATTGCTTTTGATTCATCGCATGCAGTTTTATTCAACTTTTACGCAAAAAAAAAACTAACAGCCACATTCAATAGCCTTAAAAAATCCATAACAATAATACATAATTTGTTGACAGTGTCTGGGCCCCCTCTTGCAGCGATAGGAACTCATCGATATCAGATGAAACTGTTGAAGAGAAAGCCAATTGGTCTTCTTCAATTAACAATTTGAACGGAGGTTGGCTAACTGGAACCTTTGTGAAATCGGCCTAGTAGCTCTATGTAGAAAATCTGAAATCGACACTTAAACTCTTAACTAATTGCAGCCAATGATCACATTTTTTGCAAAGCAGACTTTTGCAATTCAATTTGTCTCCCATTTAGACAATGGCAGCTAATTGTTACGTGATCAGCAGCGTATCATTTGGACACCCAATTTGGAGAGCTTCAAAAGTACGCAACAATTTTGCCTAATTGAAAAATCGGCGCACGCATTGGCATTTATCATAACTCTAATAAATATTTCGAATAATTAAACATCTTGGAATTTGTGAAAAATCTTAAACTCAAAAGTACACAGGAAAAGTAAGATCAATATCAATTTGAAATGGGTTGGTTAATTTGATTTTTTGTTAAATATTAAACACCTATTCTGTGGATATTGTTTGAACTAAGTACAGCTTGAATGTTATTATTGTACATTTCCTTGACTATTGAAGTAAGGTCTTCCAACCACATTCCAACCGAAAACCTATTCTTAGGTGCCACAGTAATCTCTTTCGGTTGGTTTCAAACGTCTCGTGTTTTGGGAGGAGACTTAGCTAGATTCACCGCCCAAACAGTTAAGTTTGTTAAGCAAAATAACGTTTGGAAATGTTAACAACATTGTTTTTCTGGAAATTCTGGAGATGGACAATTATCTTAGACCCAATTGGACCAGTTCTCTTTCCCACTTAGAAAATTAAATCTCTCGAAGTACTGTGGCACCGACGGATTTTTTGAGAGATTCGCAAACCAACCGATGGCAAAATCCCTAGAGATTTCTGTGTCACCCCCGAATAAGTTTTTCGCTATTTCTTGAATACAAGAGCTGATGGCGCCAAGGCGAGAAAAGTTTTGAAATCAGTGGACAAAACTGGACCAAAATTTTTGCATTGAAGCGGCGGACCTCACAAAAATGGTCACTTTGTTCCCTTGGGTTATTTTATTTTGATATTTCGAAACTAAAACTTTTCAAATAGTGGTACATTTCCAAACTTCAAGCAACGTAATGAAATATTTGGAGTGTGTGGTGTAGGTAAGTAGTAACATGGCGTTTCCTTTATATTTTTTGCTTATCATGTCTGAATGATTTTTATACTCTGTACCAAAGGTACACAGAGTATAATAAGATTGTGTTAAAGTATTTAACAGACAGAAGGAAGCATCTCCGACCCTATAAATTATTTATATTCTTGATCAGCTTCAACAGCTGAGTCGTTTTAGCCATATCCGTCTGTTCGTCTGTCCGTATGAACGCACAGATCTCAGAGATGATAAGAGATAGAGGTTCGACATGTGTGGGACAATCGCTTCTTATACTTGCAGGCAGATCAAGATCATTTTCAATTTCTCGCACAGTTTTATAGATAGAAGGTTGGATCCTTCAGGACATATTTATTATTCATGATTATTTATCGATCCGCCAAAGGAATGGTACATATTGGATGAACGATAGTCGAGTTATAAGGAAAACATACAATGATGGCACTTTTGTCACTTTAACACAACCTTGGGGAGGTACATAGTACACGACAGTCAGTGCTTCAAAAGTTTTTTATTTGATTCGGATGCAACTTTTTGTGAATGCCAACTTTCTAATCTTCTCAGTTACAATTTACTCTGTTATTTCGCAATATGGTCCATTCTATCAGATGAGAAATCTGCCCAAAAATGTAAATGTAAGCCAAAATTCGTGCGGACCTCCATTAAGAAAAATATTTATTAAGAGCTCGCTTACTAGAACCACCTAATTCTTTAGAAAAGCTATTTTCCAGACAAAAATAAACACTCATTGCTGTATAACCAAGGCTGTGATAACACTAAACCGCTATAATAAACCATGGATGACCAATGTCAAGTTTAACGTGAGCAAAGCCGGTTAAGCCCATCACCGTTTCGACCCGTGCTGCCCATAATTGTTTGTTTTCCTTATAACCTTATACCGATAAATAATCCTGATTCCTACACAGAGAAAAAATATGTCAATATCAATCTGGGATGGTTAATTTGATATTTGGCAAATTTAAATTTTTTCATATCATTTTGATGCTAAAAAATGTCAAATTGCAGCTAAACAATATCATATTGACATTGAATATTAAATTTTAAGTGATTAATATCAATCTTATATTACATCAATACAATCAACTTTTGATCAGAAAATTAATCAAATTTGTATGAAAAAGTCTCACTTTAATATGAATTTCAGGTCATTTTCAACTATATCATATCGGCTTTTTAATGTTATGAAAAATATAACATTGACCCCAGATAATATCATTTTTTTTTCTATGTAAATATGTCCAGAAGGAACAATCCTTTTATCTGTAAAACTTTGGGAGATATGACGATTTTTTCCAATTTGCGGGGGCTGGAGGGGGCGTGGCAAAAATTGAAAATAAACTTGATCTGCTTGCAAGTATAAGAAGAATATGTGCAATACTTGTCAAACCTCAATCTCGGACCATCTCTAAGATCTGTTTGTTCATACGAACAGACGGACGGACAGACGGTCGGACGGACAGACGGACATGGCTAAATCGACTCGATGCTAATCAAAATATATATAAGTTATTAGGTCGGAGATGCTTCTCTCTGCGTGTTACATACTTATGCACGAACTTAATACACTCTGTGAACCTTTGGTACAGAGTATAAAAATTAAAAAAATCGACAGAGTAGTCGCCCAATTTTTGTTTCAAGTTACGATATTTCGATAGGCTTAGAAAAACTTTCAAAGCACTGACCATAACTATAACTATATGGCGGATAAGTCACTGTGCTCTCAGTTCAGTCCACATTATTTCTGTCTGGCTGGGTTTTTGCAGAGCTGTAAACACAATTACCATTACCATTATCATTACAAGTTTTTAGAAAATTAAAAACAATTCCTGATTACGATTTTTTAGTAATCGTAATTGTAACTTGGATTATTCAGTGATTATTACAAAATATAATTACTTTTACAATTACTTGAATAATTGTACATGTAAAGGGGGACTATTGAGTATTTGTGCTTGAAATATTAAACTATTCATGTTTTTCCAGGTGTAGACTGAAAGTATTTATTAGTTCGAATGCTCAACAGCATGAAAAAAGCCCCATTCTCACACACATAGTTTTATTTACATGGGTTTATTCTAAAATATTTACAATTTTATATTATGTTTCCAATTAAATTTATGTTGCCTTTGTCACAACCAATTTCGCAAAGGAAAAATCAGAGAGCGAATGCCGTCATCGCTTTCATCATTTTTTTCATCTCTGTTCAGGTTATCAATTCCAAATTCCTTAAATGCTTTGACAAAATTTGAGCCATTGTCCGTTATGGTGGCGATAATTTTTATGGGATCCAAGTTAAATTCATTATTTATTTTAGACATCATTTGCAAAACGCCGTCATAGGTATGATCTCCTGCAAACCTTTTACAAGAAAAAGCTACCGACTTCCTTTGATATTTATTATTTAGCCAATGACAAGTGTGGCCGAAAAAGCTACGGTGTTTATCAGGCCAAATGTCCGCAGTCGTGCAAACATATTTTATATTGGCTAATGTGTTTTAACGAAGTGTACAGTTATTATGACACGCAAGTTAGTACCTTTGAACATATTTGTAAAATACAGTTTCTCAACAGTGCAAATAGGTACTGCTGATTGTATGATGAAGCACATAACTCTTTGATTAAATGTGTCACTTGGCTCTTCAAAATGCGATGTTTGTGTTTCATTAATGAATTCAGCGTATATGATAGGATGCTTGATGCGCAAATGCTTTATAAAGTTGGACGTTATGTTTAAAAACCCTTTTATAATTGTTCCGCAAGTGTTGCAAGTCGCACTTATGGATCCAATCTTTTTTGAGTTCTGCTCTTACATACATATGAAATATGTATTTATCAGCGATTAATACCGAAACGATTTTCGGTTCCGGTACAGGTACCGGTACGACCCGAAATGAATGTTTCGGTAAAAGGTTCTATTTCGGTTTTTAATTTATATCGGTTTTCGGTTACGATACGGTACCCAGTTTTTTATTTCGGTATACCGGTACGTACCGGTATAAGTTAATTTTTAATTTATTGTTAAGAGTAAATTCTAAGATAAGTCCAAATCATTTTATTCCCTTGTAACATAAAGAAACAATATTCAACATATAAAGTTTGAGTAGCTGGAACAGAAAATGAGATTTTGAAATCTCATACAATTCTGCGAACTTTGTGGAGCACTCTGACCACCACTTTAGAATGTTTTGATGGTTTCTGTGCAAGCAAAATTTTAAGGGAAGCCAGCAGCTTATGCATCAACTTCGTCGGCGCTTTCAGATAAGCTAGTATTCAAGCATTCATTAGCAGTGATTGATCAGTAGTGACTGATCAGCAACCGACGAAATTTGAGCATAAATATTTGTTAAAAGATTAATCAAAGTTTTTTTTGCTCAGGACTTAGCATTACGTTATAAATTGGGTCCAAAACTATGCCACATAGAAAAGCATTGTTATCAAAAAGGGATTTTTCTCGCTATTCTATTTCCTGAACAACAATTTCGATATGGAGGACATATTTTTTAGATATTTCCAATTTTCAGTGTATCCAAATTTAATGAAAATCACTCAAAACTAGATTTTCGGCTTGAAGCTTTGTTGTGGTCAACTCAGCTGGTTCTAATATGCGTACTATTTGGCGAACTGAGTCTCACTCTTTCCGATATAGAAGAAATGTTGAAGATGTCTTCTGCCAGACGTTTTAAGCCTTCTTAGAAAAGTTACAAGAAAATTTGACATAGTGTAAAGGACGCCTTATGATTCCTTCTTTGCGTTACAAACATCTGACCTAAATTATGAAGGTAAAAAAAACCGAAACAGTACCGGTACCAACGTTTCGGTTCCAATAATAACGGTAAACGGTATTCGGTTCTCAAAACAAAATTTGTATCGCTTCCGGTTTCGGTTCCGGTACGTGATTTGAAACGGTTTATTTCGGTTAACGGTTTATATACTTTTTAGCAGATTAAATAAAGTACACCTCTTTATTCGTGTTTTGAACATTCAAAAATATTTAAATATTTTTAGAGTTTTTGAATTATTATTTGCCTTCTCTGCATTCAATTCGATTCGAGTCCTTTTTGATCCGCTTGGCTGTTGAATGTAGTTCGGGTCTTTCATGGAATCATCAGAATCAAAATCAATGTCCATTCTTATTTTATGTCTATAATCTTATTTTATTTTAAATTTCCCTGTAAAAGGGCTTAAACGGGCTCCTTCTAAATTTGAAGTAATTTCAGACTACTTCTATAATTATTTGAAATAAAATATGGTTTTCGTATAAGCGATATAAATTTAACAGAAGGATTTTTTTGGCTTAAGAGTTTTTTTCGCGCTTTGTAAAGTAAAGTATTTAATTAAAAAATTTCATTTTTAGTTGATTTTATTACAATGATCAGCAACGTAATAAAATTTGGTGTTTTCCAAACTTTATTAGTAAAAAATCATCTTTTTCTTTTACAATTACATGAATAATCCAACTTTTCAAGCACAATTACTCAATAATCCCCCTTTGCAGGTACAATTATTCAAGCAATTCTAAAAGTATTTACAATTTGAAATAATCATTGAATAATCGTAATTCAAAGTTACAAAGTTTTATGATTTCTAAAAAAATCGTAAGCAGAAATTGTTTTTTCATTATCTGAATAATCGAGATTACTGTAATGAAAAGTAATAGATTATGGGAAGTATTGATTACATCACATCTCTGGGTTTTTGTGTGTTTTTGTGTGCACAGGTTCACTTAGCAAAAGCTGTCAGTCCACATTTTTGAAAGTACGCCCTACCATGGTGAAATTATATAAGGTGAGGTCATTAAAGTAGGCTGCCTCTTTTTGGGGTACCAGTTGTATGGTGAATAACTCTCATTAGGGTAGGCGCTTCAAGCTAGCCTTCCTACGTGGTCGCATGTTTATGTAGATTTATGCTATGTTCAAAAAGCGTGAATGAAGTGCTCAACATAATTGAGTAGCCGAGTCTACGAAGCAGTACGAGCAACACGAAATTGGTTAAGCTCCTGGAAAAATAAAACAATAAATGAACAAAATTTTTTTGGTCAGTCAGTTAAATAAAATAAAATAAATCAAAATAAATATAAAATCGGAGGGAGCGACTGAACAAGTCGAGAGAAGAATTTATTCTAAATATTTCTCGTACAGATTGGATCAAAAAGGAATTTTTGTCATTGAGTTTATTTCCACAGCCTTCTATATGTTCTAAATGGAGAGTGTGGAGTATGATTGGATTTGGATTTGTTTTATGCACGGGATGATGTAATATGCTTGTGGAGTATGCTTGGAACTGTTTTGATGATGATAAGACGATGTTGCTCTCTCACTTGTTGCTGAGCTTGGTGGAATGTTTAGCATTTTCATGGAAAGCTTGTAACGATACTTGACCGGGGTGTAGCTCGCAGGGGCCAAAGAACAAGAAAAGTGTCTCACTCGAGTCTTTACTATATGTCTTTATTCCGCTGAGGAGTAGTTCTAGGCTTTAGCTTTAAGTTAATAGACTTCATTAATAATAAAAAAATTGCATATACATTTTTTCACAATTAATAAGCAGATTGTGCCGGAGTGCTGCCACCTTTGAATTTTGTAATGAGTGGCATCACACTGTAGAAATATCGTTGTTTTTGTGAATAGGCGCCCCTTAAGAAGAGTGATTTTAAAGAACCATGAGTAGGCTCACACTCATTTGTCAACTTACAATAAGGGAGAGATTTTACGGACGGGACCACCTTATACTAATTTCATCATGGTCTAGGGGGGGGGGGTCCCCAACACAATTACCAGCGCGTAAAAACCAATACACATACACCAAATATATTTCAAGCAATAACAACAAAATGAGATAGAGAGAGAGAGAACCGATTTTTATACCCTGTCCCATTGAAAATGGGAAAAGGGGGATCATGAAGTTGTGCAAAGGTATGTAACAGGTAGAAGGAAACATTTGCGACCCTATAAAGTATATATATTCTTGATCAGCATCAACAGCCGAGTCGATTTAGCCCTGTCCGTCTGTCCGTCCGTCTGTCCGTCTGTCCGTATGAACGCGTGTTTCTCAGAGACCATAAGAGCTAGAGCCACACATTTTTGAATGTAGGTAGGTGTATACCCGATTCAATACGAGTTTGTTTCAGATTTGGAAAATTCCTCCCCCTCCCCCCTTAAAGCGCAAAAAACTGTCAGAGCCACAATTTTTAGGATAGACATTCCAAACTTTACATATATCAAGTAAGGCCCAATATCTATCTATTCTGAAAAGATCACTAAGATCGGACAATAAACACCGAAGTTATATACGAATGAATTTTGCTTGTGGGAGAGAGGGGGTCTTGCATTTTCAGTTATCGCGCGCGGCCGCATGCCATGCGTTTGTGTGTATGTTGGAGTGTGTGTATGTGTGAGTGTGTGTGTATGTAAAGAAGAAACACACGAAATCAAGGGAACAGGGTATTTTGTAGTCGGGGCACTCGACTGCAGCTCCCTTACTTATTGTTTTTGTGTGTGTGTGCCGCGGAAAGCGACACGCGTTCGGTCGTAGGCATAAGCATTTTGTTGTTGTGTTCGAGTTTGCGAAAGACATAGGGGTGACATAGGGGAGAGGGAATAGAGACACAAATGAAGTTGTTGTTGCATGTCAGAGCGCGAACAACAACAAAACATAGAGCACGCATAAGATTTGTTCTTGCTTTTTACTGGCTTATGGCTCGCGCAAAATGTATACGCGCAGGCTATTCCTTTGCGTAGAACAACAACACAAGCGTGTCTTGCGTAATGGGCATGGGCGCCCCTGGTCTAGGGCATGTTGAATCAAGCCATCCCTTTTGCTCTCACGTGTTTATATCAACTGGTACCTCTCTCGCATGGTGAATTTCTGATGACACTACCTTATTAATTATACCTCATGTAATTGTATCTGTCGACAGTTGATCGAATGAAAAACATTCAAAGTATTGACTGCTGATCTGCTTTCCTGTTTAACAAATTATGTTTTATTTTTTATTTTGCTTTGACAATGGCTTAAGATTTACAAAGAGATAATCTTCTCTACATAATCGCCATTGATGTCAATGCATTTCTTAAGCCTATAGATCCACTTGTCAAAACAGTCTTCAATATCTTGCTCTTCAAGCTTTTTAAAACCGCATCAATTATCTCCGCGTTGGTGCTTAAGACCTTTCCCCTCAAATTCTTTTTTATTCTTGGAAATAACCTGATATCACAAGGTGCTAGATCCGGAGATAATGGTGCTGGACGTATTTCTTCGATGCCAGCGAGCGCAATGAAGTAAGTTGTTGTTTCGGCGTTTTGAGCTGGCGCGTTATTATGATGTTAAAACTAGCGCCGCAATTCCTGTTCCTTTCGGTTTTCCAACAAATTTTTGAAAACTTTTCGCAAGCAGTCTTCGGTTTACCAGTTAGTAGTTACGGTCTGGCCCTTTTTCTGGGGAATAGCAGCTACAATTTTTGATCTGGTAAAGTAAACTGATATCATCACTTTTGTTGCTGACTTTTGTTGCTTAGCTTTTATGGGAGGGTTTGCTCCAGTTGGGCTTTAGTTTCCCGATGGTACTTGTAGACCCAAGCTTCTTTACCAGTAACTATTTTATTCAAGTTTCTAGACTGCCCATTTTCTAATTTATTTAGGAAGTATTGAGCAAAGAGCAGTCGAGCCTGTTTTTGGGCGGTATTTAACCCGTCTCGCAGACTTCTTCGAGTACAGCAGATCATGATGCAGTATTCGAGATACGGCCATGGCATTTAAGTCCAGTCTATTGGCAATCATTTCCTGTGTTGATCGAAGGTCTTTGTCTAGTTTAGCTTAAACACTGGCTACGTATATTTCGTCACTCGACGATTTTGGTCGACCTTCTCGCGGCTCGTCCTCTACAGAAAAACGTCCCGTCTGGAATCTTTTAAATTACATTGAAATTGTTTTTAGAGATGGTCCAATCGTCCCAGATGCAATTTGAATCGAATATTTGTACTGAGTTTAATTTACGCCGAAAACCGTAGAGAATCACATGATGAATTTCTATTTCCGTTGGTGGTGGAATTTTATCTGAGTCACCCTCAGTTATTTGGCGATTTCTGGAGTCCATTTTAACCGATCTTTCTGAAATTTTAAACCAAGTCCCGTAAAACAATTACCGAGGATCTGCTATTTTTCGATTTTTAAAAAACGACTAAAATGTCACCAACTTACCGAACTTTTGTTCTTGATAAGCAACAACATCCAAGTCGATATTGCCATGTCTGTCTGTATGAACACCACTAGAATCGTTGTATAAACCAAATTTTTGTCTATACGCAAATTAAGTTCGCTTTAATTTTTCGTGATCTGTCGAAAATCATTTAAAGCTTTTAATTTGAGCTATTTTTCTGCTTGAGAAAGCGCCGCATGAATCGGCTTTTATTTAAAACTCTGATACTGGCAATTATTATTTTTCGAGCGCGTGGATATTAGCAACCGCAACCAAATGTATTTTACTGATTAGGCAGCGGCTATAAAACCCCAAAAATTTTCTGAACGAGTAACAATTGCTAGGCGATTATTCAAGCAAAATGTTGGTCGCAAAGATATTGTCCTTAGTGCTGTGCTTGCTGGCAACAGTTGCTGCAGATAAGCAGTCAAGTAAGTTGAAAAATTTCAATCAATTCCTTAAGCCTAAGATACTGAAGTGTGAATTCATTATTTTAGCAGCAGCTTCATATCCCAACTATTGTTTATCTGCTGACAACAAAACAGGCTTATGTATCAAGGACGAAAGTTGTCCGAGTATACTAAGCATTGGGGAAAAAGCTGATAGAGGATTCAATTTGACACAGAAAGAAGAGTATATTTTACAAAATTGTGAGTGCCAACCCTATGATCAGGTAAGTGAACACGATTTGTCTAGTATCATTTGATTCTAACAACATTTCTCAAGTATTTTGTATGTTGCCCGGAAGAAGTCATTGAAGAAGGATTGAAAGAGATAAGCACAAGCGATTTCCCTTGTGGTATAGCCGAGATCGGCAAAATCAGTGGGGGACATTCGTTAGTAAATCACTCGAGACCTTGGATGGTTCAGTTTGAATATACGGAAAGCAAACTGTTTTTTTGCGCCGGCACGCTTATCACGAATCGTAAGTACATTTAACATCAAGAACATTTGGACCCATCCCGGTAAATATGATTTCCCTTTGCAGGCTTTGTGATGACTGCAGCGCATTGCATTCCTGAAGCGAACGCTACGTTTGATCCTTTGAGGGCCATTCAAGTGGTCTTGGGTTCCCATTATCTAAATGAGAATGAAACTTGTAATGGAAACCCCTGTGCTTTGACAATGAACATGCAGAAGGTCATTGTACATCCACGTTATCAGCATAACACAAAAAAGGGCGATATAGCTCTTGTGAAACTTGCAACGAAGTTGGATTGGAATCGCTTTGGTAACAGCAAAAACATAATGCGCTATTTTACATACTAAAAATTCTAACTCTGTCTTACAGTCCACATCCGACCCATTTGCTTACCGGTGAACGAGGAAGTTCAAAGTTATATCAATGGCAAATCGAACAACCCAACCTTAGTTACAGGCTGGGGCCAAACTGATTTTGCTAATTTATCTAATATTCTGAATGAGGCAAATATCTCTCAAATGGAACGCGAAAACTGCACATATAAATACCCTAATGTATCAGCATTGGATGAAACTCAAATTTGTGCGGGAGGCACTCTATCCGATAGCTGCCTAGGGGATTCTGGCGGCCCTATCTTTGAGTTTTCTGTATATTTTGGTTTTCAACGCGCCGTTCAGATCGGAATCGTAAGCGCTGGTGGAGATTGCAGAATACCTAGAAGCAATAAAACAGCAAAAAGAGCAGCTATATACACAAATGTGGCCACGTACATACCCTGGATAAGTCGTGAATTAGCAAAGAATTCAGACTAAAACGCATAGAAAACAGCGGCGATAAAGTTAAATCTGTTAATCTGTCAATTTCTTCAAATTAAAAATTTAGTACGTTATAATAATAATGGTATGCTTTATTGCCAAATAATATTTACAGTTTGCTTAAAGCTAGCAGTTCAGTGGTAGTCAGTGATTAGATATTCATCTTTACATCTGAAAAAGTATTTTAATCTGTTTTACAATTTACATTTTTCGAGAACTTAATTTAGAATTACCCAAGGAAAAGGCAGGAAAAAAAAACCTTGGCAAGAAACTTAAAATTAGACTTAGAGCTAAGCTTTGGCTAGTTCTTCCTAACACTAATTGTATTAGTGGTGAAGTACCTACCAGCACTCATTAGTGCGTCATTAGAATTTTCTTTGTGTTGAATTTACTTTTGGCACGAGAGATGAAGTCATCTATCGATTTGATATTTGCATCAGAATGTAACCGTTCAGTGGAGTAATAAAAGGGCAGGTTCAGGATCATTTTCAATATCTTATTTTGTGCCGTCTGCAGTTTTTTCAGATGAGTCTTTGCGCATTCACCCCATATTTCAGATCCATATAAGATAGTGGGTAAGAAAACTAACTTGTAGACTAGAAGTTTGTTGTCAATGGATAGTTTTGAGTTGCGGTTTATGAACGGATATAAGGTTCTGATCATCTTGTTAACTTTGTCAACAGTCTTACTAATGTGATCGCTAAAGATTAGTTTTTTGTCAAGGTTTAAGCCAAGATATCTGACTGAGCTTTCCCATTTTATTTTGGTGTTGTTTAGTGTTATCTCGCTGTTTGGTAAAAACTTTGGGTGTCGTTTTTTGGTGAAAAATATAGCTTTCGTTTTTGTGGCATTTAGTTTGATTTTCCATCGCTCGAAGTATCTTGATAGAGATGTCAATGAACACTGCAGTTCGTGTTGAATGTCTATGTAGGAACTACCAGTACAGTAAAGAGCCGTGTCATCGGCAAAGATAAGCGAGTTGCAACTATCGAATAGGGGGATGTCATAGGTATAAATATTATAGAGAGTGGGTCCGAGTACCGACCCCTGCGGCACACCAGCGTATAATGGCTTTTTCGTGGAATCTGTGCCATTTAAGAAAAAATTAAAAGAAAGACAGACATAGAAGTATCTTCCCGATAGAAAACTTTGGACTAGTTTGGTTAAGTACGTTGGGGTATTGCAAGAAATTAGCTTGTGGATTAAGCCGTTGTGCCACACAGTGTCGAAAGCGGCTTCTACGTCTAGCGTCAGCATGCCAACTGGTTGCTTTTGGTTAAGGCTATGTTTGATAAAGTTAGTGGCTATGTCAAGAGGATGAATGCAATTTAGGGAAGCACGGAATCCATATTGCACATCGGGTAGAATACAATTGTCTTCCAAATGGTTATTTAGTCTGATTTTAATTAGTCGCTCTAATATTTTTGAAAACCCACATAATAGACTGATTGGTCGGTAACTTTCAGGTGAGTCAGGAGGTTTGCCGGGTCTTGCAATGGGTATTATTTTTGCAGTTTTCCATGCTAAAGGAAAATAGCCAATCTTTAGGCAGTGGTTGAAAATAAGGGTTAAGAAGATAAGTGCCCTTTTTGACAAGTTTTTGATACATAAATTTGGTATTAGGTCAATACCTGGTGATTTCTTGTTCTTAAGAGTTTTAATAATTGATTCTACTTCACTTAATGCAATTTCGGGAGCGGATGTTTGATTATCTTGCGCACTGAGTTTTGTACCATTTCTGAAGTTGGCCCATCTGAATAAGATTCAGTTAGGCGATGCTTTCGCTCGAAAATGTCGGCAAGTATATTCGCCTTTTCAGAATTTGTAGAGTAACATGTATTACTATGAGTAAAACTTGGAATGAATTGTTTTTTATTTTTAATTATTTTAGTAAGCTTCCAAAATGGCTTTGAATTTTTATCAAGGCAGGATAGTTTTCGATTCCAAGTAGTGTTGTTGAGCTCAACTAACTTTTGTTTTATAACATTGTTTAGGTGATTAATTCTGTTATATTAAGTACTAAACATGGACCTAAGACCGTAGTATTTCTTCCACTTAGATAAAAAAAGATCCCTGCACAGAGAAAAAAGGTTATTAAAAAATATCCATTTGATGATTTTCGTATCCATTTGGAATGGATATGTCATTAATACCCTTTTAATCATTCATCGGAGCTGAAATTCGTCTAAAGGAAGACCATCATTCATATCCTTTTAATGATTTTCAGCTCCGCTGGATTCCAAATGGATCTTTTTTCTGTGTGGCAGAAAGGATATGAAAAATATTTATTTTAGGATCCCATTTTTCAATATCTTTTAGACTTCATTCAGCTCCCTTGGATGAAGAAAAAACATCTATTCAATATCCTATTTTTGGCATATCTTTTTACATTAAAATGCTCCTAAGAATGGCGAAATAATGTCAAAAGGAACTTTCTTTGCTTCAAGTATTGAACTTAGTAGTCGCTAATCAATATTTCTATAGCCAAGACTGTAGACTGTAGGTACGAAAAAGAAAGACACATTTTACTTCGAATTTCAAAATCGTGGTGCTGCTTCGTTTTTACGTTAATAAGAAGAACGCACGCATCGCTGCAAAAAAAGTGAAGAAATAACAAAAAATTAATTTAACACCAAGTAAGTAATGTGCATGGATATTAAAGGATATTATTAACATATCCATGGAATATAGATATTAATAAAAGATCAATTGCATATTTCAAAAATAGGGGAAAGTTAACTTCGGCTCGGCCGATGTTTTGTATACCCTTGCAGCTTCCATTGAAGACAAAAAAGTTTTTCTAACTAAGACTATTTTTGGACCTTACTATACGGATCTACTATATAGATGTCTGATTTCGACCAAACTTGGTGAAATCTTGGAAAAGCATAATACACTGTTAATTACGAAATTTGGAGGCGATCCCATTTAAAACTAAAAGTTTTTATACCCTTGCAGAGGGTATTATAAAATTGTCCGGATGTTTGTAACGCATAGAAGGAAGCATCTCCGACCACATAAAGTATATATATTCTTGATCAGCACGACGAGCTGAGTTGATTTAGCCTTGTCCGTCTGTCCTTCTGTCCGTCTGTCCGTCTGATTCTATGCTATCTCCTCCGTCAGTTTTAAAGCTATCCTCACCAAACTTTGCACGAAGTCTTTTGGTACAAATACACTGCACATTTGTTGGAAACGGCTGGATCGGATGACCATAGCATATAGCTGCCATAGGAACGATCGGTTGAAAAACAAGTCTCAAAGGGAAAAACTTTTTTGTTTTTAATGGAAACGCCTCCAAAGTACGTATTACTTAGTTTACTATCCTCTTCCATGATTTCACTAAGTTTGGTTGAAATCGGATGACTATAGCATATAGCTCCCATTGGAACGATCGGTCGAAAAACTAGTTCGAGTTAGGAAAACTTTTTTCTTTTTACTGAAAGCGTCCTTTTTATTGGCATTCACCTATTTTATATACTTTGGACACATTTCTACAAAGCTTTATCAAAATCGGATCAATTACACGTGTGACAGTCAAAAAACTTCTGGGAGGACATAGTGTAGGTTGTAGATATAGTAAAGTAACATTGTCATCCAAATTTTCGCATAAAATTTGGAATAACGGTTAAAGCCGTCGAGGTTGATATAGTTAAAAACCAACTTAAACTAGGCATCCCAAAGTTTGCAAGGCAGAAAGAGAAATGTACACCACGGAAAAAGATTTTTTTTTTGGATCACGTACTAAAAAAGGTCAAAATAAAAATAAAACAGTAGGTGGTTTAAAAAACTAACAAAAAGAAGCGAAAAAAAAGTAAAGAGAAATGAAACGTAACGGGACGATAAAGACCCGAAAAGTACGAAAATAAGGGGGGTTTGAAAGAACGAGTTAAATAAAAAAATCATAAGAGATAGAAACAAAAACAAACAAACAAATGTGAAGCCAAAAGAAAACCGAAAAACTTAAATACCGATAAAAAAGAGTAACCAATGTGTTTTACAACAAAATGTTCTAAAACATTAAAACGTACAAAGAAAAATGGGGAAACAAACAAAAATACGTAGCAAACCCAGATAAGAAATGAATCCTGACGTCAGGTATCTTTAAGACCAAATTTCTTTCCAAAACCGGAGAAAATAAAAATCATTTGATATGACAAAATAGGCGTAAGTGAGTGCTTGTGCGAAAAAAGACTTTTTACCGTTATTCAAAAATTTCGATGTGCACTAAAAAATTATACCAAAAATATTTAACAGTTTTTTGTCACACAGTGTTTCAATTAACAGTGTATTATGCTTTTCCATGATTTCACCAAGTTTAATCGAAATCAAACATCTTTATAGTATAGATCCCATAGAAAAATAATGTCCAAAAAGTAGTCTTAGAAAAACTTTTTTGTTTTCAATGGAAGCTGCAAGGGTATACAAAACTTCGGCTGAGCCGAAGTTAACTTTCCCCTATTTTTCTCACTAGAACTTCTTTTTCGACCGATCATTCATACTGCGGCTATATGCTATAGTTATCCGATTTTGATAAAACTTTGCAGAAATATGTAAATGTATATAAAATAAGAATATGCCAAAAAAAAGGACGTTTTCATTAAAAACAAAAAAGTTTTTTTCACTAGAACTAATTTTTCGACCGATCGTTCCTATGGAAGCTATATGCTATAGTCATCCGATTTCGACCAAACTTTGCTGAAATCATGGAAGAGGATAGTAAAACTAAGAAATACGTAGCTTTGGTAAGGACGTTTCCATTAAAAACAAAAAAGTTTTTCTCACTAGAACTAGTTTTTCGACCGATCGTTCATATGGCAGCTATATGCTATAGTCATCCGATCCGGCCGGTTCCGACAAATGTGGAGCGTATATGTACCAAAAGACTTCGTGCTAAGTTTGGTGAGGATAGCTTTAAAACTGACGGAGGAGATAGCATAGAAACAGACAGACGGACAGGCCTAAATCAACTCAGCTCGTCATGCTGATCAAGAATATATATAATTTATGTGGTCGGAGATGCTTCCTTCAATGCGTTACAAACATCCGCACAATTTTATAATACCCTCTGCAAGGGTATAAAAAGGATATATCCTTTGGATATTTTAATATCCTTTAATAAAAAATTAATCGACTTCGAAAATATCCAATGGATCTTAAAAAAGGATATTGCAATATCCAGTCCAAATGGATACGGCAAAATCATCCCGGGGATCATCAAAAACTATCCTTTTTTTCTGTGTAGGAAAATTTCCAAGTGTAGTGAGTTCACGTACACACTCACATACACACTCCCATACACATACACCCACATACACTTTATATACATAAGTTCTAATATACAATTAAGTACATTAAATATTCACACAGCAACAAGTATGCATGAACAATGTTGCACATAAACAAACCAATAACCCAAACACATATGTATGTAATATGACTCCTTTGCACTGATCGACTCAAAACTGTCAAGCTAGCGTGCATTGGACACACGTCATATAAACATATACACACACACACTTAAGAATATACCCATGTACGCTTAGCTTAAGCAAAACCAAAAGGAGAATAAAATTGACAACCAAGCAGGGCACTTCGTGCTACTGCTCCCAAAAACTGTGAAGAATTTGATAAGCTGGGTATGGAAGAACTTCTGGAGGCCACTGAGGGATGATCGTGGCCAAAGTCAAGGACAACCACAACATTACGTGTACATAAACGTTACACAAGATAGACAAGCTAAAAGATTTGAAAATGAGCGCAAGAAAAATAAATTCACCCACAATTACACGAGATTTCTGATGGCGAATCATTGTTTGATCCAGAAAGGTACAAAAATCCAGGCAATCTCTCCGATTTTTTTTTCTCAGAGGATGGCAGTAATAAGTATATTTAGATTTAGATATCCAGATTTTTGAAGCCAAGGTTTTGGTTGGAACCCCGGTTCTGCATTCCTTTTCTGCTCTGTATTTGTCAATCTCCTGCTCGAACCATATTCGATCCATTATCAATGTTAATAGTATAAATCTGTCCTAGAGAAATGTCTTAGGGTTGGAGAAATTTTTGAATGATAGCAGTCAGATTTGAACTCGTATGCTGGAGGAAGACATCTTTAAGTGTATAAATGTGAATATTTCCATCTATACCGTACGTGCAAAGATAAGTAGATTTCATTCAAATGGTTTGTTTCCGTATACGCTAGAAATCATAATTCCACGTTTAGTTAGAAATGTAATCGATTCCAATATTTCCCCCGATTCCCTTAAGGAGGTTGACCCGTGTGATGGTTTCCAAAATTTTTTTCTTAAATCGCTTCTATTACTAATGCAGAATATATGGTTAAAAGGATTTTACGATATTCGAAGTCTTTAGGAATTTATAGCGTTGAGGGTACGAGGGCCGTCCCAGAAATATCCGACCTTACTACTAAAACACAAAAATTTATCTTTTTTTTTTTATTTTTCAACATAGGATCCTTTTAGGTCGGTACACTTTTCCCAGCGATTTTCAATAGCTTCGATACCTTTTTCATAATAAGAACTGTGAAGCAAAATATTACAAGCAGCATTCAATAGCATAAAAAAATTCATAACAAAAATACCTAATTTTGTTGATCTGGTCACACTAATGCTGCGATAGGAATTTATCGATATTAGATGAAACTGCTGTTGAGAAAACCAAATGACTTGACCGCTTGTCAACTGGAGGAACAAATTTGACTGGCGGTTGGCCAACCGGAACCTTTGAGAAATCGGGCCTAAGTCGGATATATGTACCTTTCCCTACGCTGAGTAGGCAAACGTGTTGCATGTTTTAGAAACCAACAAATGCGAAGAGCAATACTCAAGAAATACTTAAGTATTGGTTTATTTGCGTATTCCGGGTTATTTGCGTATTCCTCTTTGTTGTCTGAGTAAAATTGGTATATAACCTGCAAAGTCTGCGTGTGACCGCCCACTCAAAGACGAAAGTATCGTGCAGTGTCGCTCAAAACAGGTACAAGTAAATTTGACACCCACTCAAAACTGAGACCAGTCACTGGAGTACTAGTTCGATATGAGTGAGTATATGAAGTGACTTTATATTTTGAGTGGAAAATCATACCCAAGACGCATTTACAACAAGAATACTCGAGTCAAGAAAACAGGCACTCTTGCATATCTCTGGTATGAATGCCGTTATGGCCCGAAGCAGAATCATAAAACAAAATTGAATTTGTAAGAATGGTGGCTATATGAAAATGAGAAATCGATTTTTGACATATTTTCTTGCAGTCCAGTGAACAAAAAAAATAGTAATCAAATGTTTTTTTTACAATGATTGAGGTTTGGTCCATAGCCACGTTAATTTCGCGTCCATTGAGCCCTACATCATCAAAATCGGTTCAGTGGAACTTGAGAAAAGCTGCGAACCAGTTTGCAAAACGTGGTTTCGAGAAAAACGCGTTTAAAGTTTGCAGTTGCTAGGAAATTTGGGTCAGCTTGGGTCACTAAAATGGCTATATATTCGAAAGTATTCCGTATTTTGAAAAATACTTTTGGGGTAACATTTTTGAATATATTTGCTAAAAAACAAATGAAAAAAAATGAAACGAAAAAATTTTTCCTAGAGCAAAAGAGGGCCTTAAGGTTAAAGCCAAAAAAAACTTATTGGGAGTTTGGTAAGTTTGTTGTGAATCGGTTGATTTTGAAAGATTTTGTACACCTTAACGATACATACTGAAATTAAATTGAAGGAATCAAATAATGAAATAAAGAGAATATAAATAATCAAGGGCGTAGGAAATTTCTCGTTTTCATTTTTTTGACATTGTGCATTCGTTAAAATAGTTACTGATAGTTCTAAAAACTGGATTGAGTTTAGGGATATATTCAGATTCTGAATCAATTGTTTAACTATGGGTCCTGTTCCGGGTTTCGAGTCGATTTTCGTGCAAACGTTAATATTTTGCATCCAATTTGGAATGCGTTGTATGGAAGGTGAAAAATATGCCTACGGTTATTAGATCTGGTATAAAAAATTCGAATTCGTTTGAGCAACTGAAACCGATTGCTCAATGCCAAGTGAATTCAATTCGAGAGAAAATTACGACGAGATCTGGTAACCACAGATTGTCTTGTTAAACACATACAAATTAATATAACTTAAGCGCGAAACATCAACGCTTACATGAAAATTAAGTCGAAAATCGGAACAGACCCGTACAATGTCCGGTTCTCACTACAGCACATTCTTGCATTCCTGCATTCTTGTGTCGGATGCAACTTTCACGCCATACAAAAATCATAGAGGCTAGTGGTGGCAAACAAGTTGCATCCAAATTGAATGCTTTTGCATCCGTGACTTTTCGAGTAGTGACTCGACAGGGTATCGATAATTTTGCCTATCGTAAGGGAATCGTTACAAGTGCTAACACTAACAAAAACAAAAAATAGCTTTAAAAATTTTAGCGCAAAACAAAAAGCTTACAAACAAATATCGATAACGGGCTACGTATGGGTACACTAAAATAAGAAGAGGAAATAGAAAAAGTAAACGGGAAAGAAAGGAAAAACATATTTCAGAAGTTATAGGTTAAAGGCGTCAAAATACAAAGCTGGTGCGGAAAAAGGAAGCGATCACGGTGTTAAAATGTGTACAACCATATTATGTTAACAGGGAGTTGATAGTTATATCATATAGAAAGGGGACCACGAAGAAAATAAGAGGAATCTCAACCAAGTGGTGTTGTTATTAGCTCGTTAATTGGGTGAACCAAAAGAACCTGCTCAGAGTCAATCCGGCTCGAAAGGGCTAAATGCTTTGTCCTCACCAGCTCAACTTACTTGAAACAGAAAAAAGCTATAAGTTTTTGTCGATTGAGCACTGACACCATTAACAGGAATGCCTAAAACTGAAACTGGATTACGTGTTCATATAAAAGCCTATACGTCGACAATAAACGACATGGAGGAGAAGGACTGTTTGAGACAAACAGAGGAGTAAACAAGATTCTGAGTCCGTCGCACTGTCATCGAAGACCTACAGTACCGGGAGGACAGGGGATGTAGGTATTATAATTGCCGAAGTGGAAGAGATCAGTTATGAGAAAGGAGAGTATGTAAACAGTGGAGCCTTCTTAGAGAAATCAAAAAGGTGGTCGAGTGGCGGGCGTGAGAGGGAGTGGTAGATGGAAGAGTGAATCTTGGTGTAAAAATTGAAGGAAAAAGAACAATTCAAAATAAGAGAAATTGAAATAGGGGTGTGAAGTTGGATTATATAAGCCCAAAAAAACGTAAGGATACTTAACAATACTAAGACATTAAAACAGAGGAAACATAGAAAGCTATATCGGGGACAACTTCAGAATGGCAAAAATTAGTAATGTAGAGATAGCTAATGAGAAGAAGAAAAAGTTGGAGGTAGCGGACGAAGGTTTACTAATATAAAACATTAAGAGATCAGTGGAGCTAATCGCGAGATCGCATAAAAGAAAGGGAACAGAACAAGGAGAACAAGGGATCCAAGGAAAAACTAGAGACAAAGGTAACAAGATTTTAAAAACAACCAACAATAGAAAAAAAAAAGTAAAAGCCTGGGTCCACACGATCAGACTTTTAAAAGAGCGCTGATCCGGGAAGATCAACCGGAGTGGTGTAACCCTAGAAAACAACAACAAAGTATTAACTATTATAAATATTTAAAAAAAAACGTGAATTTATTAAAAGAGTCCTGTCAAACGAAAAAAAAAAAGTATAAAGATTAAAAGAAAAGATACAAAAAAAAAACAAGCCGGTAAGGTTAATTATTTATTCAGTTTAAGTGCATGACAAGATTGGGAATTTTGTAGCAACAGGAGACACCAGACTCCGCGGGACGAGGAAAAATTTGAATGTCTGAACTACAACTATGTCTCAAAGGTTGGTGCGGGGATAAGTTGGACCATTAGGCGGCAGCCCGTACACAGGCGAGAATATTAGAAAATTAAAAATGCTTTGTATATATCAAAAGAATTTTTTGCAGACTTCTCCCGATACACTGAAGAAGGGAATTTGGATTCGGAGAGTAACTTCAACAGCAGCAGCAATATGACTGATGCATCTGGTATTTGACGTCAAGGAGCGTAAGATGGATGTCATGGAGAGTATGATGAAGGAGACAGTGAAATACCACAGCCGTGTGATGCCTCACTTCGCGAAGAGGGAGGAGGAAAGGGAGAGAAAATGCCAAAAATATAGACATTTAAGAATAATAATAATTATAAGATGAAAGAAAAAGATTAAGAGAAGCTCGGCTTTGGCCCTTTAGGCTGCTGTTTAGGACCAAATATTTTTTAAAATTAAGTTTAAATAAAGAGCTTTGTGACAAAATACAAGAAAAAACTGTAAAAATAAAATTCTTGAAAACCGACTCGGAATTCGGAAAAGGGCCGAATATAAAATATATATAAAATGAGCTAAATTTGATAAAAAAAAAAAAAATAAATTATATGTAAAATGTTGTCACTTTTTTCTGTCCTTTATTAAATTTACGTCGTCACCTATTTCCTCCTTTTTTGTGTCGATCTATTACCTTCTCTTGCCGGTTAAAATACTCGGGAACTGGTAACACACTTACAGGTTTTTATGGTAACCGGCTGGGGTGCTATGCGTCTAAATTTCCGACCGAGGAAGATCATCAAAGTTGCTTAGATTCATTTCAGAGTTAAGACTCAAATTTGTAAGCTTTGGGATGGGCGATTGCACCAAAGGTGCACCAGGTGTCTACACTAATTTGGCCTCGTATATCCCTGGATCAGCCATAAAATACTTCAGTAAATATTCAAATGTTTATTAATTAGAGTTAACACATAAACGCTTTCTTCTTTCTACCGCCCGATACGAGATCTTAGCCAATGCATTAAACGACCGCTTTTGTATAACGACAGCTCATCGGGCTTTACACAAGCTTGGGAAATTACCCGCAAGGGGAGGAGGAGGGAAAAACCAGCATTCCGCTCTCAGCTCTCGAAATTGAAATAAAAAACGATGCTTCAGCCCGCTTCGCAATCAGTTTCATTCTATACTTGAGCCAGAAGCGTGCGCGCCAAACAATGTCCGATCAAAGCCATATTTCCAGTACCAGTTATCGCCGCTGCGCCTTCATTGTGCGCGCACTTATGGCTGCCAGCATATTCGTCCTAATGAATGCAATTCATATGGACAACGATAATCCTGGGTCACACTATATCCATCCTAGGCACACCATGCAGTAACTGCTGATGCTTTACCAAACAAGTTATAGTAATTAAGGCTTAGTGTTTAGTGCAATAAAATATTTATTATATTTAAACAAACAATTTGTGTTTTGACTGGCGCCGAAACCGGTTACTGAGAGAACAGATTTACATACTCTAGTGACTAGGGAAATTACAGCTTCCTTCTTAAGTGCGATTAAAATGTATCAAGAAAAGTCTAGTGAATTCTACTCTCTGGGAATTATTAATATCAGTGGCATTTAATCTGCCAAGTGAAACGAATGACATTGTTTGTGCAAAAGTTGATTGTGGTTATTTATTTATATATATTTACGCATCAACAGATGTTTTGTCAAATGAATTTGTTGACAAATTAGCATTATATTTGACCTTCTTTTGCTTTTTTATCAAATTTTAATTATTATTCAGTAGCGATAAGAAAATAAGAGATAATTACTGCAAACTATAAATCGGGTGCGCAAATATATATTTGAAGTCTCTTTGTCTTTTTTAAACAAGTAAGAAAGACGGTCAAGCCCGCCTATAACATACTCTGTACCTGTGAAGCGCTGCCCATCTGGTGCTGCCCAAAATTGTATGTTTTCCTTATAACTCAACAACCGTTCTTCCTATCTTTACCATTCCTTTGGCGGATCGATAGATAATCATGATTTAAAAAGTTCGAACCTTTTATCTAAAAAACTGACGAAAATATGACGTTTTTTCTGAATAGCAGTGGCGGGAGGGGGCGTGGCCAAATCTGAAAATAAACTTGATCTGCCTGCAAGTATGAGAAGTTTTTGTCCCATACATGTCGGACCATCTCTGAGATTTGTGCGTTCATACGAACAGACAGACGGACATGGCTATATCGACTCGGCTGTTGATACTGATCAAGAATGTATATACTTTATAGGGTCAGAAAGACTTCTTTCTAGCTGTTACATACTTTTGCACAAACTGAACGTACTCTGTGTACCTCTGGTATAGAGTATAAAAAAGATGTTTGTATGGTAATTGATTTTACCGCCAAACAGCCTGCGTTGAACAACTTTACATACATTTGGGCCTTCCTTTATAGAAAAATGCAGCCCATAACATTACCGTCGCAAAGCGTTGCACCACCATGGCCACGTTAATAACAGGTACATCTATCCTGTCGCATATCTTTTAAGGAAATTGCATACTTATTGTATTTACATGACGATTTATCCTCTTAGCAATTTGTATATTTTTGGTAGCAACATCAGTGAACGAAATGCAGAAGTCACATATTATTCCTTATAACTAAAAGCCAGAGCCGCTTACATTTTTATACCCTTATAGAGGGTATTATAAAATTGTTCGGATGTTTGTAACGCATTGAAGGAAGCATCTCCGACCACATAAAGTATATATATTTTTGATCAGTATCAACAGGCGAGTCGATCTAGCCATGTCCGTCTGTCCCTCTGCCCGTCTGTCTGTTTCTACGCTATCTTCTCCGTCAGTTTGAAAGCAATCTTCATCAAACTTTGCACGAAGTTTTTTGGTACATATGAGCTGCTCATTTGTCGCAACCCGCCGGATCGGATGACTATAGCATATAGCTGTCATGGGAACGATCGGTCGAAAAACTAGTTTTAGTGAAAAAAAACTTTTTTGTTTTCATCGGAAGCGCCTCAAAACTTCGTATTTCGTAGTTTTGCTATGCTTTGCCATGATTCCAATAAGTTTGGTCGAAATCGGATATCTATATAGAATAGCTGTCATAGAAAAGTGGAGTCTGAAAAGTAGACTTAGTTAGAAAAACTTTTTTGTTTTCAATGGAAAAGTCTTAAAACTTGGTACTTCAACATTGGTATAGGAACGATCGGTCGAAAATGAAGTTCTGTATCATTGGCGTATACTTATTTCATTTAGTTTTACACAAACCTACAAAGTTTAGTCAAAATCGGATGACTATAGCATATAGCTGCAGTACGAATAAGCATTTTCGGTCCTATAAAGTATATATATTCTTGATCAGCATCAACAGGCGAGTCGATCTAGCCATGTCCGTCTGTCCGTATGAACAAACAGATCTCAGAGATGGTAAGAGATAGTGCCTTGCAGGCAGATCAAGTTTATTTTAAACTTTTTCGACGCCCCCTCCCGCCCCCGCAATTTAGATAAACGTCATATCTCCGTCAGTTTTAAAGATAGAAGGTTCGAATCTTCAGGACATATTTTGAAATCAAGATTATTTATCGATCCACCAAAGGAATGGAAAAGATCGTATAAACGGTTGTCGAGTTTTAAAGAAAACAAACAATTATGGGAAGCACCGGTCGCAACGATGATGGGCTTGACCGACTTTCTTTCTTGTTTTATATGGAATTTGACAGCTAAAGGAAAATTCGAACGTTCTCAGTGCTCAACCTTAAATGGGATTGGCTTCAAATTTCGTAATTCTGTGTTTGTTATGCTTTCTATGATTCTACTAAGTTTAGTCGAAATCGGACATCTATATAGTATAGCTCCCATAAAAGAGTAAGGTTCGAAAAGAAGTCTTAGTTACAAAACCTTATTTGTTTTTAATGGAGGCTGCAAGGGTATACAAAACTTCACTTCGACCGAGCCGAAGTTAACTTTCCCCTACTTTTTAATTAACAGTACAATAAATATGAAATGATTAAGAACATAGATTTTGTGTATACATGATAGCCAATTTACACTGGGGCTAAAGACTACCTTTACTGAAAATTGCCGTAAGGCAGCCGGTAAAGTGTGCCTTTGCCATACAAAAGGTGACAGTTTTGTTTGAAATTTGTTTGCAGGTACTATTTCGGTCGAAATTACAGCAGATTTTTTCGTGACAAAGTTGGCGCTAAAACAAAAAATACTGACATCAAATTATTTGGTGAACAAGCAAGAAAGTTCTATGTACATCAAAGGCCACCAAGGGGCCAAAAGTGCTGTTTCCGAATCGGCAACTGTGCCTGGACTGGAACACCGGCTTAAAAATGATTCTTTTTTTTTTAATATCGATGTAATTCTTCCCTGAATCTCAAATTTGGAAAAAAGTAAAAAATGGAAAATAATGGCGGCACTTTGAAAATTAAAAAAAAATTTTCTGGGACTTTTTCTTGTAGTCTAGTGTACAATAAAAATACTAAAAATTCGTGTATCTAAAAGTTGGAGGTTCAGGCCAGAATGACGACAATTCTGCGTCGTTTGTCCCAAATCGATACAGTGGTTTTGGCTGAATCGAGGCAGCTATTCCGAAAATCGTAGTTTCGAGAAAAACGAGCTTAAAGTTTGCAGTTGCCAGAAAATTCTGGTCACCTTGGGACACTAAAATGGCTATATGTATATTCTAAACTTATTCGAGTTTTTGAAAATGCTTTTGGGGAAATATTTTTGAATATCTGAGCTTAGAAAATATGCAAAACCCAAAGTTAGTTTTATTTCGTCGTAGCTTGTACTACCCCCTTTCAAGTTATGTGAGTTAAAGGGGGAATCCCCATGTGCAAAAATTTTTCACATTTTTTTAGCATTTTTGTATAGCCTGGATATTTGAGAATATCGTCCTATATTTTTGATATTCGAAATACTTTAGAAGATATAGCCCTTTTAATGACCCAAGGTGACCCAATTTGCCCAGCAAATGCAAACTTTGAACGCATTTATCTCGAAACCACGATTTTCGAACTGGCGGCCATGATATCTCCAGTTACACTAAAACGATTTTGATGAAACTATGAGGGCCGTCCCAGAAATGGCCGACCTAGCACAGTAGTGTTGGAAAATGTTCACAAAAAATATTAAAAAGAGAAAGTACCGACTATTTAAAGCTTAAGTTTGAAGTTTGCTGCCTTTACCTTGCACAGTTTTTTTTTTGTCGATTTTAATAGAGAACGCTTATTATTGATTTGCAAACATGGACAAAATTGGTCATCTTTATGTGATACAATACTTTCATAGAAAAGGTCTTAGTCTAACCAATATTAAAAAGGAGCTGGCTGAGTTTAAGCGAGGTCGTTTGAGCTGTGAAGATGAACATCGTGACGGGCGTCCAAATGAGGTGACCACTTCAGAAATGGTGGCCAAAACTAAAAAATGTGTATTGAGTGACCGGCGATTGAAAGTTCGTGAGTTAGCTGAATGTGTAGGCATTTCAAAAAGTGCTGTACATCGCATATTGACCGAAAAATTGCACATAAAAAAGTTATGCGCAAGATGGGTGCCGCGTTTGCTGACTTCAGAACAGAAACGCCGGATCACACCTCTGCCGTTGCAATGGCTTAAATTAATGAATTAAAATTTGAATTGCTACCTCACGCCCCTTATTCGCCAGACTTAGCTCCCTCTGATTATTTCTTATTTCCAAACTTCAAAAAATGGCTCGGAGGAAAAAGATTTGGCAACAATGAAGAGGTGGAGTCCGAGGTTAATGCCTATTTTGAAGAGCTTCACAGTTCTTATTATAAAAAAGGTATCGAAGTTATTGAACATCGCTGGGAAAAGTTTATCGACCTAAAAGGATCCTATGTTGAAAAAAAAATGATAAATTTTTGTGTTTTAGTAGTTAGGTCGGCTATTTCTGGGACCGCCCTCGTAAATGCAATCGACGCAGAATTGTCAACCTCAATCGTAATTTTAAAAAATTTTTTAATATTTTTTTTTTTACACTAAACTACCAAAAAAGGCTCCAAATTCGAATTTTTTAATCAATGACCACCGTTTCATCAAAAAAATCACAAGATTTTTTGTAGGCTCAGACCAGAACGACGTCTATACTTATTATAGCCCTGTTTTTTACTTTTCATTTCAAACAACCTGGATACGAGAAATCGTTTTTGGACATCCCACTTTGACGGCCGAGAAATTTTGATCAGCCCTTTTATCGAAGCAGCAAAATTTTTTTATCTTTTTCTTACAAAATAAAAAAAAAAGAATTGGAAAATCTCTTTGCGTTTTGAAATTAGATTTTTTTTAAAGAGGTTCAAAAACAGCTAGTCATGGAGAATCCCTCCTTAAATGGATGCATCTTTTGAAAAAATCGAAAAAAAAGGTTAATGAATGTTTGTAAAATGGCTTGACACAGCCCCAATGGGCCAAAGCCGAAGTCCTCTCAATCTCATGGCTTGTGCGCTTTTAATTTTCGCACAAGAGAAAGGGACATACAGTTTAACGCCGAATTTGAACGGCAGTTTGAGAAGCTTTAGCATGGCTTATTACTACAAGGCTGGCGCCAACAGCAGTGAGGGGTGACCGGGCGTGTAAGTTTATTCAAAGAAAAGAATTTTCATTAGATGTTCCGTGGCGGGATCGAACCCACTCCTCTTGCATAGCGGTCGCGCACACTGAGTGGCGTAGCGTGAGGTTTTGCCGCCCGGGGCCGGAGTCGAATTTGCCTTTATCGTGTATGTTGCCTGCTGACTGCACTAAACTAAGCCAATTGGTGTCGTCCGAATTCAGCAAAACAGAAGGGGAAAGGTAAGAAAATTTTCCCGCCAAATATTGCAATTGCCCAAACCTTTAACTTTTCCCTTATTTCATCTTCGAACGACTAATTTGCGTCTTTGCTGCCATCGTTAAAAATATAGTTCTTAACTCTTCGCCTGGGTGATTCCATGCATATGCCAAGGTCTTTGGACATATCTTTAGCATAGTGAAGAGCGCCGTCTGTCCATTCCTCTCGTTTTTCTATCAACGCCGTCTTCAGAGCGCTTATTTTCTGAGCACTCAAAGTTATGTTAAGGCCCTTTGTTTGCAGATACTTTTGAGCATCTTCTACTTCTACCAGCACAGGTTGCCAAAGGCCTAAGAAACAAAGAAAGAAAAATGACTGCAATGACTAAAGATCCAGCATCTTTTTTGCTGCTTAAACTTTCATCCATCACTGCCAATTTTTCAAGAGAATTTTATAGTGATTTCGAGTCACAATAACGGCCTCAGCTCTCGCGCTCCATCGCGTGTATTGTACCCTTGTAAAACATTTTCCTGTAGTTGATACCAAAATACTTCAGACATGCGTAGACATGGCAAAAAATGAGGAGCAACGTATTCCAAGGTACCGAAAAAAATTACTGCACCTTCCTTAACAGACGCGGCGTGCAAACAGGCCGGCCTAATGAATGGTTTGAGTATGGCACGAAATCGACTTTAGTATTTATTTTTTTAATTTATTGCTGAACTCCAGAATGTTTTCCAGACATAGCAGCAGCATTGTCTTACGCCTGGCCTCTACAGTTTATCATTTCCAAGCAGAGCTCGCGAGAAGTGGTCCCTTTTTGCAGAAAGTCCCGAACTGTTGCTCGCAGACACAATTGAAAACGGGATCAAAAAGACACTTTAAGCCTGTTTTTACTCAGCGTGCTCTTTGGTCAATCAGTGAGAGCTTCTTGTCGCTCTCTTTATGTACGCGCTCACTCGAGACACTTGAAATCGGTGAGAGTGTCTTTTGTGCATGTATGTGAGTTGCGCGTTCGCTTTAGTTGTGTTATTTCAGAACGCATAGATTAACGTCCCAGCAAGTGACCATTTCTCTCTCTCTCACTCTTTCACGCTTTGCCTCTGATGAAATAAAGCAACAACAAAGCACTTAACGAAGCAACAACAAAAAAAAACACTTTGTGCTTTAACGCAAATCGTTTTGCTCAGTTGCCGAGGCTCAGTTGAGGAGCGCCCAGCAAAAATATCCCATTCGATCAGCATAAAACAGAAAACACGAGAAACACAAATTTTAAGTGTTCTGTTCAGAGAGTGAGCGAGTCTGTCTAATTTTTCCTTGTTTTTCAGTGAGCAGACAGCTTGTGAAGTTTTGGTTGAGCATATTTTGGGAGCTCTGTTTCCAAGCTATCAGCTTCAAGCTTGTCCAAATTCATTTTTGAATTTCCATCAGCGGATTTATCACAGCTTTTAATAAAATCTATAAATGATTCGACCACTTGGACTTCTTGGTGATCAATGACTTAATAGCTTAATATTGTAATACTTGGCTTGTTTGGTCCTTGAGAACAATCCGCCAGGGACGGTTCCTTGAATAAAATTCCGAAAAATTCGTTTCAATTTAAAGACTTAAATTAATACTTAATAAGTTGAACCGTCAGCACACAGAATGCAGTGAACAAAAAAAACAAAAGTTTGTTAAAAACACATTTGCCATTACATTTGGATTAAAATCAGTTTTAAAATATGCAAAGTCCGAGGTCTAATAATCAGCTGATATTTATAAATAGTGCCGATAATCTAACAAATATATCAAAAAATCATATTCGGCGGTGTCCCAGAAATCTCTTACAACCAAATTCCAACCCAAAACCAATTCTCGATGTCCTAGAAATCTCATTCGGATGGTTTCAAACCTCTCTTATATTGTTGGGAGATTTTGGCAAACCATCCAATACGCAAACCAGCCAATACACTAACCGACCAATAGCGACTTCTACACACACCTTTCGAACTAGACTTTCGAAAGAAATTTTGAAATTCTGGGACAACGACGGATTTTTCGAGCGATTTGCAAACCAACCCAAGCCAAAATCTCTAGAGATTTCCAGCACACCCCCGATTATGAAGCTTTCACCTTCATGACTTCAAAGTCGGCCTGCATGTTGTTCTGCCTACAAAGTAAATATCTTGTTAATTACTTAGTTAAAACATGATAAAATGCAGGCCCATCAAGTTTTCATGTCTCATGCGTCGAATAGTGTAATCTCAGCATTACAGACTCAACCAATTTTAGATATTTCTTACTTAAATTAATAATATTAGATTGTCAATTTAGTCTTGAGATTCAAATTTTTTTAATATCTACTCAAAAATTCTTTCACCTGATTAGATTTATGGGGGCCGAAAAAAAACTTTTTTTTAGCAAATGCACAAACCCGGAACTAGTTCCAGTAGCTGAAAGCTTTGTAGTTGCTAACTCTTTTGGGTTGCTTACAAAATAAAAGCTTTAGCTAGGGTGCTTCGTGTCAGCGACTCTCTGCTATGGGAAAGCTGTAAGCTTTCCTTAAGCTTTCTTTGTATATATACGAATGTCGAAGGCGGCAAAAATTGAAAATAAACTTGATCTGCCAGGAAGTATAAGAAGCATATGTCCCTTACATGTCAAACCTCTATATCTTACCATCTCTTACTACGTTTATGCTTAAATGAAAAATCATGATTTTTGCCCATCGAAGTATGCTGTACTAATATATATTATTCATTAAGGAAATTATTTATTTTATATTTGCCTTAAACCTCATTTATTTGGTACTTCTTTAACTAGTCAGATCTTTAACTAGTGTGGACTAGGTTTAAAACTGCCATTAATGACAATGAATTATCTTTTTTAAATAAATAATTGTTAATGGAAATAAAGTTGGTATACTTTTAAGCGCAAAAATCATGGTTTTTTGCAAGCATAAACGTAGTATCTGAGATCTGTTTGTTCATACGGACAGACGGACAGACAGACGGACATAGCTAGATCGACTCGGCTGTTGATGCTGATCCAGAATATATATACTTTATAGGGTCGGAGATGCCTCCTTCTGCCTGTTACATACTTTAGCACAAACTTAATATACTCTGTGTACCTCTGATACAGAGTATAAGAAGTATAAAAGTCAATCCTAAAAGTATACCACAAAAGATCCAATTCCATAATTTCAGTTGAAATATTTCGACTCTCGTTTCTTGTAATTTCTTGGAGTAAATATTTATTAAATGACTTTCCGTTTAAGTAGCTAAAAATCTACCACTAACTAAACACTAACTTAATATTGCAATGGATTTTTGTTTTTATTTTTATAAATGTACAAACAGGAATTGAATTTATGGCAAAAAGTGGAAGTGGGTTTGTGGCTTCCCAGCTTCCTGCTTCATTTATTTGTTAAAGTTCTCAATCTGCTGCAGAACCCAACTGCGAGAGGCCGCCTGGCACATGACCACTCCCGGCTGCCTGGTCAGTTTGCTGGGCTTGGGCGCAATCTTTGGCGGCGGCGGTGGAGGCGGACTGCGCGGCCTCTTCAGCTCGTATTCGGCCAAACTGCGCTTCTCGTTGTCATCACTGTATATGGCCGAATCTCGGAAATCTTGCTCCAGACTGTCCTCCACCTGTTGCTCGTACTCAAAGTTGGTGGGCAGCTCGGCCACCGAACGCTTCCGCTGGTGGTGCTCGCACATGCTATCGCTGGAGGAGGAGGTCAGCGAGAAAACCGAATCACGTTCCGAGCCAGCCAAGGCCATGAGAGTGAACAAGGTCTTGGGATCGGCATAGTCCACATGGGCCATGCGTTCACCCACCGCCTGGCTGCCCTGACGATGTAGTATGCTCTGGCGACACATCTCAGTGACATCGGAGACGCGCCGCTCGGGTGGACGATTCGAACGGCCAAAGGCCAAGGTCAGATTGTCAATGGACTTGAGGGCACGTGGCAGCAATGAACTCTCCGAGTTGCTAGACTCGCGCTCACTCCCTGGCAGACGCTTCATTAGGTTCTTTGGTATGGGACGGGAGTTACAGGTGTCCAAGGCTACATTGATGACGGTGCTCTGGCTGTCACGTTTTAGGGTGGAACTGGAACTGGTGGAGTCAGAACTGCAACTGTCACGCTGCACCAAATCCTCGCCTACACGTTGCAGAACTCCTTCAGGTGAGTACACCAATGTGACATAGTCCGATTCCGGTCTGGGAGGGGGAGGTGTGGAGAGCTTGGCTCGCTTCTTGAACAGCTGCGCTGACTTGGCACGTCCCAGCACCGGAGAGAACTTGTAAGGCACGTGAACATTGCGCAACAAAGTCTCATAGATGGGTTCTTCCTGCGCCCGTTGCTTGGCCTGCACCTCCTGCGGCTCCAAGGGCGGCGGAGAACGCGAGGGTGGACGCGGTGGCGGCTTCTGCTCCTGACTGGGACTTGGACTAGGACTGGTGGGACTCTCGCGTCGCTTTTGCTGTTTGTTGTAGATGCGTTCGAATTCTTTCTGATTCTTGAGCAGATCCAGCACAATTTGAGCATCTCTTTTGGACTTCTCAACGGGCGACAAATGATTCGTGCCCTCGGACTTCGGTGCCTGGTAATACTGTTGATCTGGCTCTACCACATCAGGCAAGGGCTCAGCTGTCTCTTGGGCCTCCAACGCCAACTCAATCTCCTCCTGTTCGTTGGAACGCAATTCCTCACTGGACTCGGTTATCTTGAGCACGGTACCCGTGTCAAACTCACTGAGATCCATGTAGAACTTGGAGCAGCTCTCTTTCTGACGGCTATGACGCTGCTTTTTTAAGTTGGCTATTCTCTTGGGTATGGTCTTGTTGTTATACTGTTTCACCTCAAAGAAGCCCTTGCCCTTGGTTTTGCGTTCGCTCAGATCCGGTTTACTACCGCGCAAAGAGGCAGCACTATCCTCATCCTCGTCCATACTGAAACCTCCTATGCGTGGAACTGATTTGCTGCGTTCTTTGAGTGGAGATTGGGAATGGGTGCGACTACTGCGTATACACGGTGGCTCTTGCTCTGGACCACACTTGCAGTTGGTTTGCTCCTCCTCTTCCTCCTCTGGTTTAACGTCTTCCACTCGCTTGCTAGTCCGATACCGCATGGCGGCGGCCAACTTCTGCAGAGCTGTATCATCCAGACTATTGTTGCGAGCCAGCGGCTTGGACGGCTTGGGTACTTCCTCTTCCAGTGACTCATTGAAACTGTCAAATGAAGTGGAATTGCTGACAGTTTTGCGCTTGAATTTAGAATTACGCTGACGTATCTCGCTACGACGACAGGCATTGCGTCGTTCCAGATATGTGGGTGTTGAATTGCTGCTAGAGTGAAGGCTCCACTTCCAGGTGCTGCGATCAGGAGTGCGATCTAGGAATATTTAAGACTTGAGTTATACAACAGCATACATATCAGTGGGGTGAAGATAAAGTGCGAGTGAAGATGGTGGTGGTGGTGGTAGGAGGGGTGGATAGAAAACATTCTAAGCACTAGCAACCAGAAGCTCATTCTTTGGCCTGGCGCAGGACATGCACTCCATAAGCGACCAATGATTGAAATCAGAGAGCTGTGTAGCGGTGTTTGAAGATTAGGAATAGCAGTAGGAACTCTTTTTTAAACAATTTTGACTCAAGAAACGCTTTTCAATATTGAAACTAGAACTAAAATGGGCTCACAGTTCAAAAAACTTGTATTTGATTTGAAAGGCCCTATAGAAAATGTGGTGGTGATACTAGATGGTTCCGTATGCCTAAAAAACGCGTAATAAGTTCATACAGACTAGCTTACTGTCCTTATTTAAATATTACATATTTATGGGCACCTAAATTGAACATGAAATTTCGTCAATTTAACTCTTCTAAAAACGGTAATTGTGTTTCTACATTTATTTAACATCTTTGCAGTACTTCTTCCCTGATGATAACATGGAAATTTTGAAAATAAATCTGGGTTTCCCTCGACAACCAAGTTGTGTGGTGCAAACGGCCACATCACTTTCCACTGAATGGAAGAAAAAGAAACGATATACAGTCACAGAGCATTTTTAAAGCCATAAATCAATGTTCGAATTGAAGCCTATGGTGCGATGCTTTATGAAACCGACCCGACCATCTCACCCAATGCTATATAACGGCTAAGAACAAGACATGAGACCGAGTCATTGGGACCCCGCGGTAGAGCTTCTAAGACGCTGTCAAAGACGGCATGGGAAGAGCTTACAGTAAAAAATTTTAATAAAGACCGTTCAAGTCGCTTTGAAAACATTCGCAGCTCCTGGAAAACCATCTGGCCAAGGTTTTTAGGCAGGGTTCGTATTTGATCGATCTCGAGCTGAGTTCTGGTTATTCGCGGCTCCCGCTGCGTGCCATAACAAGAAATCTGGGACCGGGCAACCACTCTTAGCTCTTTGATTCGAGCTGAGAGTCGCAGAACGATAGCTCGAATCAGCTCTCCGCTTGGAGCTACGAGCCGCAGACCGCGAGCCAAGAGCTGCGAGCGAAAATTGACTCTTAAGGGTCGCAATTTGCAGACTTTTTTGACATAAAATAACAAAGAGACGAGCTTGGTAAGCTTTGGGACCAAGTACAAATAACACAAGGCAACTAAATATGACCTTTTCCAGTATACTGAAGTGTTGGTGGTGATTCTTGATAGTTCTCGTTTGCTGAACACGAATCTGTTTTTCGAAATCACGTCTAGATTTATAGTAGTTTAAGCTTAAAGTTGCTAAACCTACATATTTTTTAACCTCTTAAGATACGTTTTGAGGAAAAGCTATTCTATTGTTTAAACTCTCTTTAACATTATCGTAAAGATTTTCTTATTAGCTTTAAAAAATGGTAAACGCTTACTTTCCGTCCATATACTCCAAAAAAATGTCCTCGATGGACCACGAATTATGAAGAATTTACGTGCGGAAATCAATTGGAGGTCGACCATGGTCTTCTTCTTAATTAATTTTGAAATTTGCGTTTTTCGCGGTCCATCGAGGATATTTTTTTCAAAATTTTTGGACTATATGGATGGATAGTAAACATTTACCAAAAAAATTTTCACATGTCTAGACGGACTAGACAGGCTATATCGACGCGGCTGTTAATTTCCCCCCCCCCAAAGGTTGTGAGTTCGAGTCCCAGACAAGACAACAATAATTTTTATATCTCTTTGTTTTTTTCAGAAGCTTTTAATATACCAAAACTAGTTTTGGTGGGTGTGTCCTATGGAAAATGGAGGAAAAAAAGGAAGGGTAGAGGAATCTTTCTGGAAGCAAATTAATCTCAATAAAGCTTAAAGTGATTCGCTTTGGGATTAAATTAAGCTCGAATTTTTTGATTAATTTAATCTTTATGCGGGATAAATTTGATCTTTTCAGGATTGAAAAAAGTGAGATCAAATCAATATTTTTTCGGAGATCGGCTTAAGAATATCCGGGACTACCCTATTTTCAATCCTGTCTCGGATTAATGTAATCAAGTTTGGATTGATTTTTTTTTGAGTGTACTCTTAAATTAAATTTTTTTAGTTATTCGAAAATTTTTAGTCAAAGTGAGAAAGAAAGTTTATTGAATTGGTTTAAAAACTGGAACTTTCCCTAATCATAAGAATAAGCTTCTGTTTTAGAGTTTTTGGTCCGATCTTAATGATCTTCCCGGAATAGATGAATATACGGCCTTTTTTGATAGATATTTAGTCACGAGGCTCTAATAAAAATATTCAGGTCTGTTCCGAATTCCGAACGTTTTCAAAAAGTAAAAACGAAACGCAAACGAGCGCTTTACTATTTGCTGTTCCCAATTCCGAACGATTTGGTTACGTCTCGACTTTTCGAACTCGGTTTCGAAAACAGCAGGCTGGCTGGCCTGCTCACGTGTTTGCGTATATCGTCAGCAGACAAAGTTGTCATCATCTACCTAATTTAAATTTATAAAGCTTTTATTTACTCTTTAAATCCATTTATTTTTACTTAAACTGGTTTATTTCATCTAAATATGTCATATCAAATATGGTTAACATAGCTAGGAAAAAAGGAGTCCGATTAAAAAACAGAACCCAGCGATTGAAGGTCGAAATCGACTAAAAAGCAAGTGGAATTCAGATCAGCCGGTTTGGTCACGGCGCTCGGTTTTGTTTTCATGCAATATTTTATAGAAGTTTATAAAAATTCAAATTAAATTAAAACAGATTAAGTTATGATGTTAAACGATCTTAAAAATGTTCATAATTTCAAATTTTAGTTAATCTTTGGGGAAGTAGTTTAATGCTTTAATTTGCAATTACTTTTAATTCCGCTGACTCTACAGCGCATGTTTTAAAAACGACAATTTTGTCGATTTGCGGAATTCGGAACAGCAATCAATAATATATCTGACAGTTTTTGCGGTTAAGGGTGGAGGGGTAAATTTTTCCAAATCTGAAATAAACTTTACTTATGGTTACACCTACCTTCATGCAATGTTTTGTGGCCCTATCTCTTATAGTCTCTGAGATCGACGCTTTCATACAGACAGACGGACATGGCTATATCGACTCGACTTTGGATGCTGAACAAGAATATATACACTTTATGGAGTCGGAAATGTACCTTCTCCCTGTTACATACATATGCACAACTTCAAGATCCCCCTTTTCGCATTTTTGATGAGAACAGGGTATAAACAGCGAACATCATGATGATCGCATTTCCTGTGTTAAATTCAAGTAAGGGAAGCCTTGTTTTTAGTACCAGCCCTTCCAAATCAGAGCTGATTTCAGACTGATACGTTACAGAGCCCACCTGATTGTTTCTATCACTACCGTGGTCCAATGAAAACATTCAACGTGTCTTCAGTCCTTATATTCTTTTGAATTGAATTTGACCACTACTTATGACCAGGGTTTGGAATCGCAGCTCTCGAGTGCCAACACTTGTTCTAAGCTCATAGCACTCGGCTCTTCGCTTTCAGCTGAGAGCCGTGATCAGCAAACGGCTCGTATCTCTTCAATCGCAGCTCTTGGCTCTGAGTTGAGAGCCTCATATCGGGAGACAGAAACTATCAAGTGGCTCTCGGCTCATGAGCCAAAGCAGTTATGACTAGTTGGCAAAATATTTGAATAGAATTTTAATGAACCAAATATGCGCAGGTAGCGCTGATTTGGACAAAAACCCTAAATTTCGGTACTTAATTCTCAGTACAGAAAATTTCGGTTATAACCGATCCCTGGTCAACTTATAGAAAACTCAGAATGTGAATCCATAGCTGGTTTCAGTTCTTTTTGAAGATTTTTATAGTCTTAGCACCTTTTATGTTATTCTTTAATTATAGTCTCAAAAACATATATTTTCTTCAGTTTTAACACTTCGCTTCTTTTTTAGCTACTCTTGATTTACTTTTACTTTTGCTTTATTTTTAGCTATTTCCAATTTTTTTGGAAAATCGAGCAACTTTGCGATTTCAAATTCTGGCAACGCTGTCTAGAATCACCACTTACCCTTAAATATACTGAAAAAGTCTAATTTAGCTGAATTGTGTTAGGCAAGGCAGCAGGAAAAAAACTAAGGAATTAACGGATCTATTTTAAAGATATTCGCTCTCAATAGAAATTTTTTTAAGTTTATCTATAATGTTTTTTGAAGAATATTTAAAGCTTAGCCTGGAAGATCTGCTCTTTTGTAAGGAACTTCTTACTTAGCTTAAAACTTCGATATTCCCTGTTCCGAACTCCGAGTCGGGTTTCGTGTAAACTTTTGCATGTAGAGCTTAAACTTAACAATGGTATATCGAAGTTGACAAGAATTTCAAAGGCTACTAGATTAGGTTTGACGAGAATCGGAATTGCCTAAGCAGCTTAAACCGATTGCTCAATGTCAAGTGGATTCAATTCGTAAAAAAAAGTGGACCTGATCTAGTAGCCACACACATTTTGCTTACTTTTCATATAAAATTGTGAAATTTATCTTAAAAACAGCAACGTATACACGAAAACCGACTCGGAATTCGGAACAGGGCCAAATAAGAAAATATTATATTACAAATTATGGTTCAAAAATCAAAAAAAAAAATAAAAGTCGTTCATATTCTTCAACCATCACAGAAACAAATTTATTAGCTGTCTTAATTAATGCATTAGTTATCGTTCATTAAAATCATTTACAGGCCTGTTCCCGTTTTCGATTTCGATCAGATCATGTGGAATCGGAATTGGTAGCTGTTCCCGTTTCCGAAAACCGATCAAGTTATTAGGTTTCAAAAGATTTGTCTAAGAGTCAATGGAATGAAAAGAAAATGTCAATTTTCTTGGCATCGGTGATTCTATTCCTCTTGCAAATCTAACATGCCAAATATTGTCGAGATTTTGAAGTATCCATAGATATATCGAGCGTTCAGTTTTATTTAAATTCATTTTTTTTTAACTTTTCAGGACTGTATCCAGATGTGAATAAAATTCGATGTAAAGAAAAATTTTCATACAAAATTGATAGAAGAAAACGAGAAATAAAAGTTTGCTTCAAAGTTTGTATGAAAATTTTACTGATCGAAATTGTTAAGGGCTGTCTTATAGCTGAATTAAAAATTCGAAAACGATTCCAAATTTATTATTTTAAAAGAGATAAATCGAAAAGCGTTTCCAACGCATACTAAACCTACAGCTTTCAAATTTCAATTCATAACACCGCTACACAGCAAAATATAACAACTATAACCGCATGCAGAACTCTGATTGGGATTAGTAGCAAAATTGCAGGCATAGTATGTTGGGTTAGGATTAGGATTTTGACTTTCAGTTAGGATGCATGCAAACACAGACCCCCACAGATGCAGGACCAAACCCAATTTTAATGGCCAATTAATCAACATATTGTACTTACTAGGCTCGCGTGTTACCCAGAAAAACTACTACATAGAATTTTAGAAGAAGGCGGAGGAGTAGGATGGTTAACAATTTTGGGTTTTTTTTTGTACATTTACTGGTAAATAAGTTATAGCATTTTGCATTTTGTTGTAGCGCCTAGTTCAGTCTCTGGTGTTTAGCCTTAGAACGCCTTAAAAACTAATTAAAGTTTTTTCTTTTGTTTGTTTTGGGGTATTTAGTTTTAGAATGCATCACTGGTAGTACTACAACGGTAAACATATAGGAGTTAATTAAATTAAAGAATACAGGAGAAAGTTTTACAACTAAAAAACATTGAACCAGGTTAGTAATAATAGCAGATGGATTATGCCGGCTGTGGTGGTGGCAGATGACGAGTGCTGCAATTAAAAACCCGAAACATAAATCAACTTGCCGCCTGCAAAGGCGTCAACAGATTTGGCACGACTTTTTTGGTTAACGACTGCCACTTGGTTATGTAACTATAACTGCTTCATCATCTGTTTGGGACACCACCACCACCACTGCGACAGCCCACAGACTAGACTGAACCACATACTCGTACGTACTACAACCCAGACCGGCTAGCGACTCTCACCTTCCTCGTTGCCCAGTTGATAGACAAGCTCCTTGGCGCGCATGGGTATGTCGAGCTTCTCCAGCATGACACCTTTAATGTGCTGCGTCCACACACGCTTCTGGTCACGATTCCGGGCTGTCAACTTGATTTGATTGCGCGGCTCATCGAAGGGTATGACAAAGAAGCTGGTGGGCTCACCAGGCAAATGTTCGCTCAACATCAGATTGTTTTGCTGCGAGGGGATGACAGGAGTGAGGTTGGAGAGCGTCTGGTGACTAGCAACTTACATGTATGTAGGTCTTGAACTGCAGGCGTCCGTCCTCCTTTTGCTTGGTTATGATCAGCATGGTGGCAAAGAGCAGCACCAAGCGCGTCTTGTTATGCTGCTCCATCAGTAGACCCTCTTGACGTAGTTCACCCAAGACCGTTAGTTCTGGCAGAGAGAAATCAGACTTAGCCCGGGGCCAAAACCTCAAGTCCCCAACGACAAACTCACCTGGACCCAGCCAACCGTCCAGTATGCCAGACAGCTCCTTGACACGACTCTGTTGCTCCTGTTTGCGCTTCACCTGGTCTATGTTGTGCGCCACTTGACGCATAATGGCATAGGCCTCGGCCACCTCCTTGACATCGCAATGCTTGCGCAGGCTCTGCGGAGTTGGGATAGATCATCAGAGAAAGTCACAAACACACACACACACACACATCCGAGTTGTACTTACGTCCAGCAGCAGATGGTACTTCAAGATGCGCTGCACCGGCTTCAGCAGGTAAGAGCCCAGCGGCAGGCGATGCTGCAGCAACTTTTGCGTGGAGGCCAGCAAAGCATTCGTGTGCGTTGCCTGCAGCAGTTTGGTCAGCAGCGAGATGGCTTCCGGGTAGCTTGTGCTGTGAAAAAAGCCAACAAAAAAATCCATAACATACACAATAAACTGGGAGATTTATGGCCAAAGTTGAGGTCTTCATCGAAAAATTTGAATTTAAAATCAGCTGCTCTTGTTGGAGTGGGAGTGGAAGGAGGAGGAGAAGGAGGCAGAGTTGATATATGTCGCCGTGTCAGCCAGGGCGACAAATCAAACTACAGCCATCAACTGTACTGTACGGTCTCTTAGTTGGGCTCCAAATTGGCAATGACAGCAGCGTTTAAATGGAACATGGCGTGCCTGGATTGCCAAACGTTCGTGTGACGCTGCTGGCCAACTGACAATCGAGATCATTTGGCCACTCGCCGTTACCGTTCTTGGCCGCCTTCATTGTCGTGGTTGTCGTATCAAAGATGGTGGAGCAACACGCCACTCTACAGAGATGATGATGGACTCGATTTGAAAGTCACTTTGAAACTCATATATATTAAGCCAGGGGAGTAAGCCGCTTGGCTCAATGGGTTACGGAAGTTTTAAGCTAGGGGTTTGGCTCCGCGATTTTGGAAGGTAGGTTGGGTTAGGTTAGATTGCAATGGCTGAGAGCGACAAGTCCCTCTCCCACTTAGGACACGTGGTCCCGTTGCGATGCCATATATAGTATTCCCTGTTAAACCCTAGGGTTGTGTTCAGTACTACACTATTGTGTGGACAGAATGTAATTAAGTAGAGCTGGGATCTCTATGTCGGATGTCTCCGATAGGTTGAGTAGAAGGGTTTGACCAAGAAACCTAAGTATCCTCCTACTTAAAGCGGGGCAATGATACAGAAGGTGCTGTACCGTTTCCTCCTCTTTCTCAAATCTGCAACTTCTACAGAAATCAGTTCTAGCAGTGAAAGGTATTCCGTTCTGTAACGTAAAAGTGTATCAGTACGTTTAATGTCGTATGCCGGCCATGTAAGTCTCGCTAGCGCACAGGAGGAAAGGTTTTTCCACCGGTCCGTAGCGAGGCGCAGTGTTTCAGCTTTTTTGTGAAGCTTGTAGGTACCCTGTAGTTCAGCTGCACTGGTGCGGCATTAACGAATTCTTCGTAGTGAGCACTCGCCACCAGACCAACCACCAGCCAAGGAGTTGCCTAACGAATTTTGTATGGGAATGTCCGGAAAACGTACCGACCGGTATGATCCTTCATTACCTGTCGTTAGTGTGGTGATGGGCGCACCCTAGTTCACGTACTAGACTAGCGCTGTGATGCCTTACCTGTCGTTAACGACGCGACTGTCGCTCAGTGATGCATCAGGTCGTTAGGCCTGGTAGTGCCTTGACACCAGCTGAACTACAGGGTAGCCATAGGTAACCCTATCGTGCTTCTCTCTAAAAGGAGCTCGGTGTTTGTGCCTAGTCTGGCCAGTGTGTCCGCAGACTCGTTTCCATATATGTTCCGGTGTCCAGGCACCCATATTAGAAGAATACTGAAGTGACGGCCAAACTCATTTAGGGATAGGCGGCATTGAGTGAGCGTTTTAGCATTATTTGTGTAAGAGTCAAGTGCTTTAACGTCTGCTTGACTATCCGAGTATATAAATACGTTTCCTTCTTTTACAGTGAGTGTGCTAAGGTAAGTGGCAGCTTCCTGCATGGCTACCACCTCCGCTTGGTACACACTACAGTGATCAGGAAGACGGAACGATAGATTAAGGTCTAAGTTGGGTGAAAAACACACCCACCTACATTTTCAACGAGCTTAGAACCATTCGTGAAGATATTGCTGACGTTGGCTCTACTGTGGGGAAGGTTGTCCCACTCGTTTCGGCTTAGGATATAGACGTAGTATAATTTGTCGAAAGTCGTTTGAGGTACTCAATAGTCTGTATTTAATGGTATATCCGCATGGTTATTGAGTGACACCTCTATGTCGGGAAATGCTACTAGAGAGAAGTCCCCCCTTCTCGAGATTTATCAATCTTTCAGACCAGGGAATGCAGGCCGGTTTCAGAAGACAGTCGCCTGCTGTACGCATGTTGCGAGTGTACTAAGTAAGTGGGGTTTATAGTTAGCCTAAGCTAGGCGTCTGTAAGTCTCTCAAGGGCTTTAAGGAGAAACGTAGATAGACTGATTGGTCTACAGTCGTCTGCTTTTACATGTGAGGGTTTACCAGCCTCCGGTATGAAGACTATTTTGTTTTCTCTTGATCTAGTGGGAATGTAGTTGATCTTAAGACAGCTTACATAGATTATGTGAAGCCAGTTCATTGCATATCCAATGGAATATTGTAATTGGGCAGAAAGAACGCCATCAGGACCTGGCGACTTAAATGGATCAAACGAGTCAATTACCCACTTAATTCTGGTCGCTGTAACAATATTAGTATTTTATAGTAAATGCAAGTCGGTTGACCTATCCCTTGATGCTGAGTTTACGGAGCAATCAGGAAAGTGAATGCTCAAAAGAAGGTCTAGAGACTACTCGCTGGAGTTGGTTTAGGTTCCATATACTTTTTGTATTTACCCTGGCGAGGTTGGTGAGCTAAGCAGTATCTTTCTCGGGGGTGAAACAGAAATCTCTATAGATTTTGCCGTCGGTTGGTTTGCAAATCTCTCAAAAAATCTGTCTCTGCCACAGAACTTCTAAAGATTTCGTTTTCTTTTTCGAAAGTCGAGTTAAAAGGTTGTGGTCCAATAAAGATTATTCGGTTTAATTGGTTTGTATATTGGCTTTGGTTGTTTTTTCAAAAGCTCCTAACAAAATACGAGAGGTTTGAAACCAACCGAAAGAGATTTCTGTGGCACCTAAGAATTGGTTTTCGGTTGGAATGTGGTTGGAAGAGGTTTCTGTGTCACCCCCGTCTTAGACGAGAAGCGTCAGAGGTTGATTCTATATTACTACAGAAATGGGACCAAGAGGTTCCTTTAGCCCGCCTAATAGCTTTTTTGTAAATGCTAAGTTTTTCTTTATATAACTCCCAAGAGGTTGGCCGGGTGGCTCAGCGGCTAGTGTGCGCGACCGCTGTGCAAGAGTTCGTGGGTTCGATCCCGTCTCGGAACGTCTAATGAAAAGTTTTTTCTTTGAATAAACTTTACACCAGGTCACCCCTCACTGCTGTTGGCGCCAGCTTTGTAGTAATTAGCCATGAAAAGCTTCTCAAACTGCCGTTCGGACTAGGTGTTAAACTGCACGTCCCTTTCTCTTGTGCGAAAATTAGAAGCGCACAAGCCAAAGAGATTGAGAGAGGCTCGGCTTTGGCCCTTTGGGGCTGTGTTAAGAGGTTGTCTTATCGTTTTGTTTGGCTATGTTGAAAGTGTGCCTTCTTTATTTTTTGAGCTTTTCTAGATCTGTAGACTACAATGGTGGCAAGACGGATTGCTCTGCAGGGTAGAAAACATGCTACCGCCTCAGCTTTACTCTCTTGTGAAAAGCTTCCTCACGGACCGGACCTTCTCAGTAATCTTGGAAGGAGCTGTTTCCAGTGAGAGTGTAATACACGCTGGTGTGCCACAAGGAAGTATCCTCGGATCAACCCTATACTCTCTCTACACTTGGGACATGCCTACAGGAGGAACAATACCCAATGAAGACCCCCAAGACTTGCTCATTGCAACATTTGCTGACGATACTGTTTTTATGGCGAGAGACCCATGCATCTATAATGCCACCGAAGTCGTTCAGCAATATTTGTATCACTTCAGCAGATGGGTTAAGCGATGGAGCTTTGGGCTAAACCTGGATAAATGTGCCAGTGTAACATATACACTTCGAGCAGCTATTACGGCACTTGCCTGGACATAAATACTTGGGAGTATATCTGGAAAAGTGCCTTAAACTCGGAACCCATATCAACGCGTTGTAAGAACACTCTTTGGCAGCGTGAAGAAAGTGGGATGGCTGCTCTCCAGTAAGAATAAACTCTCACTCCGTAACAAAGTGCATATTTGCAAGGCAATCATAGCACCCGCTTGGAGATAAAGGATCCAAGCGTATGGAATAGGTGCAGAATCTTATCTGAGAAAGATTCGTGTCCTCCAGTGCAGGTGTCTGCGCAAATTATCGGGACCGCCTTGGTATATGTGCACAAGACATTTGGAGAGCGATCTCAACTTGCCGAAGATTGGAGACGTTATAAATACACAGGCAGGCAAATACGTGGAGAGATTAAGAAGTTCTCTTGCCAGAAGACTGTTGCGTAGACGACGGAAAGCCGGAAGCAGAGTAAGACGATGTCTCAAGAAGATTTTCCCTAGAGAACTTCCAAAGAGACAAATGCCCTAGCAACCCCCATCACACTAGACAGAACCAATTCACTAATTTTACACATATTTTATATCATCACAATCAACCCTCCCATAATCAGACCCAAAACACTTATCACACGCAAATTAAGCTACACAAAGTAAGTTTAAATGAATGTACACTTCAATCTAAAGAAAGTTGCAATTGAAGGAAGGTGACAGAAAATTTAGATAATAAAAATAGTACAAAAAAATTTTAAAATTAAGCTGGATTTTATTTTTTTAGTGGGGCAGCGATCCAGCGAGACTTTGTACGCCGTGGTAAGCATTTCTAGTAGAAATTTTCTACAAGCTCGTCTATCAACTTCCTCGTATTTGGTGTCAATGGTGGGGACGTTAAAGCTTTTCTTTGGCTCTTCTTCGGGTTCTGAGCCCTTTTGGGTGAAGGACATTTGTTTGCTAGTACGAACTCTATGTTACGATGGTCAGATAAGGAGTACTCTGCCGGCTATATGCTAGTTGGTTTTCAATAGAAAATTGTAGAAGGACTCCCCTCGCTCGTTTGTGTCTGTACTGCCCCATAGAGTGTGGTGTGCATTGTCATCGTCTATGAGGCTTGTGTTGGTGCTGCTGCTTCCGACCAGGTCTAAGGTCTAGGAATAAATTTGGTGGTGGAGGGCTTTCACTGTCATGAGGCAGATAGTAAGATGCTAGCCTGATGGTAAAACTAATCAGTTCCAGGCTGACCGTTGTGATGTCTCCATCACTAAACTGGGGAAGTAAAAGTGCATTAAGATGGCCAGATTTTGGAAGGGATTTTAAAACACAGACAAAGACTTTGGATGTTATTGTTAAAAAACTTCGGCAACCGTTCGACTGAGACCAAACAAATGAACACACAGAAAACACACATGTAAAATCGAGGGTTCACCTCGAAATTCAAAAAGCTCGATAAAGATCAACTATACTAAGAACTCAATTGGAAACCTTACTGAAAACTTGTAAACCAATTGAATCCCCTCCGTTTCCCCTGTTTATCACATCAAATCCCTCTTTACTTACCAGTAAGTAGTGTACACATCGAAACGTTCTCTCAAATCTATAAAGCATTTGGCTATTTTTCCCGGTTCCATGCCCGAATTGATGAGCTGCTGCAACAGCATTGAGTTGAATTCGTAAATCTCTTCAATGTTGGCAAAGAGTATTTGCAATTCGTCTAAGCGCAAGCAAGCACGTTCCTTCCAGTCTAAAAGGTATCTGTAGGAAAGCCAGGTTAGTTTATAAAACAGTTAATAGCAATCTCATGCTCACCCCTTGATCACCTGTCCCAGATCCTCGACAAAACTGCGCTCTGAGTCCACAATTTCTAGACAAGCCCTCTCCAGCACACTCATCGTTACCGTGTGATGATGCGGATGATGATGATCCCCCAGCTCGTTCTCACTCTCGGCCAGACTCTCCACACTGGCCAGATACGAGGTGGTCATCATTTTGCCATTCAGCAGCTGATCCGAGCCCGAACTCGAACTAGAGGACGTGGAGCAAATGGAGGAGGAGGACAAGGGACGATTGTTGAGACGCGCCAGTTCACTGAGTCGCGCCGCAAACTTTGGTTTGATATCGGTGAGGCGATCTAGGCTCTCGGCCGACAATTTATTGGCCTCTTCCAGTTCGGCCAGCTGCTCGGCCGTAGGTAACTTGAGTGGCACACCGCCGGCCAAGGTGTTGGCCTTGGCATTAAGACTTTTGGTGCGGGCATAGGTCAGCAGCGGAGAACTGGCTATGGTGGAGGCACAGGCAGCCGAGGAACTCCTAAACAGCGGCTTGCTAATCAGTGGCTTGTTAATGGCCTCGATTAGCTGTATGCGATTCGCCTCATCTGGATCGGCACCCAGATCAGCCAGCGTCAGCTGCTCTATATGCTGAGCCACCAGATCGAAATTGATGGTATCCACCAGATCTACAGGACTCAGCGGCTCACTGGCCACCACAAACTCCTTGGCTCTCACCGGAGTGGAGGGTGTGGCGGGTTGGCCATGTTGCAGCTGGACACTGGTAGCCGCCAGCTGCTCCATTTCAATCAACTTAATGCTTTGCTGGGAGTCGTAGCGCGGCAAGGTAAACTTGCGCTGAGCAAACGGATGACCCTCGAAATGAAAGGGCGTGCCTGGGGCTGCCTTATTCGTGGGTGTCTTATCCTCATCCACCGGCGAAGCGGATTTCCTTAACTTCTCCGAGGCAGCAAAATTCAAGGAATTCACATACTCATTGCTGGCTTCGAAGGTTGAGACCAATTCGCTGCCCGATTGGGTAGAAATCTTGCCCGTTATTTTGGACAGAGGGATGTGAGAGAGTTTCAATTTCGGGGTACTACTCTGAACGGGTGACGTTTGAATTTTAATATAACGTCCAGGCGTGGGACTCCTAGGCGGTTGCTGCTGCTGCAATGCCTCAATGTCAATGGCATCCACCGGCACCGCATCCGAGTGCGTGATAATCCTTTGCACATTGGGCGAGAGTATGCGAATGTTGTTGCCACGACGACTACCGCTCGAGGCCAGACTAGAGCTACTGCCATGCAGATCCTGACGCCTCTGAACTACCAAACGACTCAGTTGGGCGCCATCTGGTTCGTCACGCAGACCAGCCACCACCGGCGGCAGAGCAACTGGTTGAATGGAGGTTAGAGAATAGCTGCCCGATTTTTCATCGCTGGTGACACTGCAGGAGTTGCTGGAGTTGGAACTGGTGCTGGAGTTGCTATTGCTACGCTTGGGCGTCGACTGGCCGCTGCTGCTGGGAGTTTGGGGCTCGTGTTGAGTCACAGTTGGCGATGGAGTTGGAGCTGTCGTGCCGCTGGCGAAGCTGTTCGTCAATGTGTCATAGATGCCCAGCAGCGAAGGTGCCAACTCAGTGGTGCTGCCTGTAAAAATGGAAAGAATGTAGAATGCATAAGTTATACAGTGGAACAAATTGGGATAAATTTAAGACTAATGTTGAGGAGAAACATGGTTAAACTCAATGGTAGAACAATAACGAAGTACTTAGATCAAGTTCTTGCGATATTGAAACACAGATGCAAAAATAAACAGATACACTAAGATCCATTTTTATATTCTGCCCAAATGGATACTCTTTCTCTGTGAAGTATAAAAATTCTCAATTTAAGCACGATTTATTCCTGTCACAAAATATTTGATGTAAAATCGCTATGGGATATTTCAAATATGTGTAAGCAGAGCTCGGCAATAACTCTCAACGCTTTCAGCGTTGAAAATTTAAGGTCATAAAGGTGATTTTTTTTTTTTGTTCAAGTTTCCTCGTTTTGTTCACCAATCGATAAATCATTATCGAGGTTAATGTGACCGTGTCCTCATCTTGTTCGTAACCTTAAAATACGCTGTGAGAATGAAGCCGAACGACCTACCACGCCACGCCGCGAAAAGGGACTATGAGAGGCGAGTCGGTGAACATTTTATTTCACGTTCGGGACCGGTCAATTGCCGCCAAGACGTGATTTAACTTTAGATATTTTTGTGGGGCTATGTTGCTCGTCTTACGACAAGCCCGCTTAATTGCGCATTGAAGACAACATTGAAGCATTACTAGGCAGGATGGGTGACAGAGGCGCAGTCCGGTCGTTCGTTTCATTTTTTTTTTTTTTAAACTTTCCTTTTAACTAGCGTCTCTTGGTTCGATAGTTAATGGTAAATATTTAACGAGAAAAAAGGTCAAAAAGTTATGTTTTAGTGGACGCGACGGTGCTTTAAAGTTTTTGATATTACTCATACGCAGTGTTGCCTTTCAGCTTTTTATACTCGATACCAAAGGTTCACAGAGTATATTAAGCTTGTGCAAAAGTTTGTAAAAGGCAAAAGGAAGCATCTCCGACTCTATAAAGTTATATATTGATTACATCAAATCTTTTGTCGTCGTCTGCGTGAACGCCGATCTCAGAGATGGTAAGAGATAGAGTTGAATGTTGGGACTGGTTCTCGGAAGTTTATTTCTTTGCAGCCCCCCCGCCCCAAATAAAAAAACTTTTCAAGTATGATGGGTCGTCTCGAATTAGACGGGATTTATCGACCGCCAATGATGTGGTCGGAGTGGTGGTTGGGTGTAGGTGAGTTTCGACTCTCTGTTTTTTTATTTTGTAGAGTAAGAGGGTTACTAAAGGGCAAATGTATGTAACAGGAGAAGGAAGCATCTCCGACCCCATAAAGAATATATATTCTTGATCAGCATCAACAGCCGAGTGATAGCCATGTGTGTCTTGTTTGAAATAGATTGGAGACTAGAAGAGCTAGAGCCACCAAAATTTGTATGTAGACTCCTATTGTCCCTACGCAGATCAAGTTTATTTCAAATATGTTTCATTATACTCAATGGTAGCTTCAAAAAATGGATTCAAAGAAGACCAAAAAGTAAGACAAAAATTATTTGGAGAACTTCGTGGTGTATTAACAAGTGTCGCTGATCAAAGCAGGCAATTCGCCACAGCGGTTGTCATGTTATGAACAAAATAAAAAAATTAACTTTACGTTCCTTGCGTGGGAATTGAACCCGGGACCTCGTACTCTCGTACTTAACACGAAAGTCGGCATCTTAACGCTGTCGAATGTCGACCTTATGACAAAATTGGCGAATTTTTTTCAAAATCGAAATACCTTGCCAGACTTTCAAAAGTGACAGCCTGACCCATGTAGCACAGATTTCTTTGTAGAAATTTCGGTGTAGCTTAAGGGGCGAATGTGTAATTTTAAGTGCAAACTTTATGGCCTTGTTGCGCCCATTAATTCTGTGTTTTTATTTTTTTTTTTGTTTGAAATTTTATTATTTTTAATTCAAAAGAAATCTATTAAGGGGGCGCTCTTTCTTAACTTAAATTTGGGCTTAAAAAGTGCACCCCAATGTACAAACATAAGCCCATCGCCTGCCACACGAACAAAACAACAAGACACTTATTGTGTTCTGCTCATTTGTAGAAAGTTGTTTGAAAGCGCTCGCTCAAAGGTGTTCCTATCAGTGGTTGTAGGCAGACCGACTTGTTTGCTTTGCTCAACCGAAAGCACATAACAGAAAACACAAGAGGTGAGAGAGAAAAGTATTCCGCTCTGTGAGAGACCGTTTGTGCTGCGTTTGTTTCTGTTTTTCACTGAAAAAAGTATTATTTGTGTAAGACATTTTAAAAATTCGTAGGTCAATACGTAAAATAGTAGCTAAATATTGTTATTTTAAATGTACTTGAAATTCTTGAAATAGGAACTCAGTATTGAATCTCGGTTTTCTGGATCCAATTTTAACTGAATCTAAGATTGTAAATGGTATGAGTAACTTTGTGTAAGTAAAAATCTTCAAGCCCTTAGAACTAGGTCGGTTCAGGTTTTTTGGGTTTCTTGAAATTAACCATGAGCCGTATCTTTTAAATTAACAGCTTCCCAAACCTGAAACCGAAGCGGGCCTACTCATTGCTTTCTGTCTTCTCAGACATGCAAAAAGGTTCTTTAGCAAACCGAATCGAACCACCAATCACGAATCGATAGCCACTATCCGAGCCGGTAAAAATGCTCAAAAGAACAAAAATAATAAATTCGAAAAGGTTCGGGTTGGTTCATTCTACAGTCCATTTTGAAGGCGTAAAGCAAGAACCTTAAAGAAAGATATTTATAAATTTCATAAGGTTTCATTAGTCAAACTAACCTAAATTTCATCAATTTTGATAACCTAATAACCACGCAAAACTTTTAACCGGATTCTCATGTTCAGTTTAAGATTTAAACTTCACTTATGTCCCGATAAAATTAGTGATATAGTCATCGATAGGCAAAACAGCTAATTCAAATACTTGTAATTTTTATACATAGAAATGGAAATAAACCTCATGTCAATTCATTTTTGCCTGGATTGGCGGTCAAAAGTAAAGTTTTTCCTCTTATTTTTCAAACCTTGAATCATTACAATTAATTTTAAGAAGCTTTTTCGGAAAACGTAACACCCGAAAAGTATAGTACAAAAACAGCTGACTCGGTCGATAGGTTCTACAGTCTCTGGGCACACTATTGCCATTTGTCGATATTGGAAAATCGTGAAGTTAACCGAACTTAAGGAAATTGTGCTTAATAACATTGAAGAATTTTTGATTCAACATCCTACAACAGGACGGTCGCCTTTACAATCTTATTAAAGTGCTGCATCTGTACTGCTGCCATAATTGTTTGTTTTCCTAAAACAACGTCGTAGATTTGATAAAAAAGGTAAAAAAGAAAGGGGCGTGGCAAAATGCAGTATAAGTTTTGTAAGTCGAACCTCTTTTTACACTCTGAGTTATAGAGACGGAAGGGCTATAGGATCGGCTCTGATCAAGAATATATATACTTTATAGGGTCGGAAATGCTGTTACATACTTTTGCACAAACTTAATATACTCTGTGTACCTCTGGTGCAGAGTATAAAAACTTAAATATTTATCTTAAGTATTTGATCGCCAAAAGAGCTTTATAACTGTCTAATCCTGGCTTAAAATTGTTCGCGGATGGCAGCCTTGCTTAGTTGGCTTTGTAAGTAAATGCTGTGACTTACTAAAAATATGGAAAATTCTTAATTCAAGAATTTTGGCGTATATTTTAGTATTATTTAGAACGTTATAGATTCCATTCAATTCGTACCAAAACTTTGACAGGCGTGTAACCAAAGCAATTTAAACACCGTGTCTCTTAGGTTTTGGGGTGTCGTTTTACTTGGCATGTTTCTACTGAAGTGTGTGGGCTGGCGGCGTCTAACGATCGTGGCGCGCGAACGATGTTGATAGGTTGCAGCACAATAATTTTGTGATATTTGCCATAATTTTCTTGCGTAAAATGAATTATGCCCGAGCCATAGCCCCAACCTCAGTGTACGAACTGTACGGGGCTGATGTATTGAGTTGTTTAGCCGCAGGATGCAACTGAGACCCGAGCCGAAGTCCACAGAGTCCGCAGCCAACCAGCGACAGAGAGGGGGAATGTGGCCATCAGTCAGCCAAGTGGAGTCAAGTCATGTTCTTAGCCTGGTCTGTTGCATAAATAAGTAGGTTGCCTGCTGCCGGCCGCCGGGCCTGACATGTGAATTGATATGCCAACGCAGCCAGGCAAAACCGCAAGGCGCTCAACCACCAACTACCCGTGCACACACAATACTATGCAACAGTCAGCGGCAATTGGCCTGGGCATACCAAAAGCTTGCTCATCATTTCTCACAAATGGTTCAATTAATCAAAACCGCTCACAACTGTGGATTTAATCATATTATCGAACGACTGTGCGTGTGTGTCTGTGTGTGTGTGTGTGCAGTTGATATATAAATTATAGATCATGTCAGTCAATAGTCAATAGTGCATGAAGGCAGCTTTAATGACGGCTCTTTACTAAGAAAAACAAAAGACTGCAAATTGCAGAATTCAATGAAACGCGCAACAAAGTTGCATCGATGCTAAAAATACGAATACAGCTCAAAGAAGGCAAGCGTCAGGACTATTCAATTATACGATTGAACACTGAGAAAAAATTATGGCAAATATTAAAATTATATTTAATTAAAATTTAAACTTTGCAAGCATATGAAAGCAAACGCATTCAATGTGTTTTTAAAGATTTATCAACTAAGTTGGAAAGCCTCCGCCCTTCCGTCCGTTTATATGAACTCCTAGATCTCAGAGACTAGAATAGCCAGAGCACACCAAATTTTAAATGTACACGTTGACGTATTGTCTGCAGGCAAATCAAATTTATCTTAAATTTTTGCTACGCTCAATATCTATAATCCCTTAAATTTTCATAAAGAACGGATAATAAATGGCAGAGCTATAAAGACTACTGCATACTTTTCGGCACAACATGCGCTGTCTGCTAACATAATGTTAATATGTTTACATCAATGTTAATGCACTCTTAATTAACATAAGGGAAGAGTATTAATCAATGATTTCCCATAGTAACAGGTATATCGAAGTTAGGCAGTACCGACTTTACCAGCAATGATACATTCAACATAACGTATATGCGAATATGTTGTTGCTGTCGGCGTGTCAGATATCCTTAAAATTGCATCACAATTCAACATAACGTATATGCGAATATGTTGTATCTGTCGGCGTGTCAGATATCCTTAAAATTGCATCACAATTTTTTGATGCGCCTGAGATAACACACACTAGCGACTATAGTCACAGTAACACAAGGCAACCAAACTAGACTTTTCTTAGTATATTGAAGAGTTGCGACTCTAAATGATTTCCGTGACGTCGAGATTTATGGTTATTAAACTTGGAGCTGCTTAAAATGCCTATTTTGACGCCCTTAAGACACGTTTTATTGGAAAACTATTCTATGGTTTTAACTTTCTCTGAAAGTCCAATCCCAACCGATTCTGCGATTTTTTGTAAGCCAAGATATACTATTTTAGAAACATGTGTTCAAAATTATTAAATTGCCTACTGTCCAGAAATATAAAATGTTATGCAAAATCTCTATTGTTGGCTAGACATTTGTATTGAAATTTCCAGCAATATCAATTGCATATCTATGGGCGGTTCAATGTTGGTAATTTTGAACACTTGTATTCAAAAGAGTCTTAGAAACATATGGAATAGCTTACTTCAAAGCTTAGAAATAGTACTTTACTATAATATTGTGAGATTGTAAGTGAGAAAAAACAATCTAAAACGTTTCCCATAAAAAGAATATGCAGTTGACCAGCTATAAGCTCGAATTACCACCATTTCCGAAAAAAGATTCGTGTTCAGCACACGAAAATCATCTAACATCACCACATACCCATACCGCATACTGTACCTTGTTGCAAAGAGTAATTGTCCGGAAAAACAGTATATGTCATTCGAACCTAATCAAATGACAAATAAAGTAGAAATTCAGGACTCAATAAATCTTTAAATATCAGGGAATCAAACCGAGCTTAGTTTTGGATCCGGTTCTGGTACCTAAGCCCTGCAAAAAACGAATATTTTAAGTACGAACGCACTTGAAAAGAAAACTATTCGTTTTTGAATTTTCCAGAATTTTGCTTTCGAAATCGAGCTAAATTTGTGCTAATTTTAGCCGAAAGAAGTGAGGAAAAGAAACTGAGAGAGGAGAGCAAGCAGATTTGAGAGAATTGCGTTGAGTCTCACAGTTTCGTTTTTTATGGGAGAGGGGTGTGTAGGGAAACTATCAAGCGGAGAGCGCAGTCGATTTCTGCACTCATGTTGGTTTGAAATTCCTAAGCAGTTATGGCGTTGCTGGCATGGATAGACGGCTATTGGACTGACAGTGGACAAGCCAAGACTGCTGCTGCTTTGTGGTGTTGTGTGTTTTTCGACCCGGCTTAAGCTTGCTATATAGTTTAACAATTAATATTCTATAATTTAAAACAAACAAGAAACGAATTTAAGTCGTTTAGCACTTGACTAAAAAATCTTTTCCACTTGATTTCGTGATGTTTTCGTATGAGAAATTTGGTAAAATAAGTGAGCAGTGTGGGTGGGTTCGTACGGACGTGGAGACTGTACATAGTCACACAATCGAAACATACACCACCTAATATTTTTTAACCAGAATATATAAATGGATATATTTCGTTGTAAGTGGGATTGGTGGGTGAAGTAAACCCGCCGCACCCCAAATATACAGACAATGGAAGAATGTAAGTGAGAGACTTATTTTGGTTCATATAAATTATACTGTTCAGTCTGAGAAGGGTGGGGCGGTGTTTATATTGTCGTCTCTCCACTGATGACTAGAATTTCTAAGAGGAGGAAAAAATGATAGATCCCTTCCAATTTTTTTCTTAACCCCCTCTTTCACAAACAAAAGAAAATGTTCTATATAACTTCGGTGTTTTTTGTCCGATCTTATTGTATCTTTCAGAATAGATAGATATTGGGCCTTACATGATATATATAAGGTCTCGAGGGTCTAACTTAAAAATTGTGGCTCTGACAGTTTTTTGCGCTTAAAGGGGGAGGGGGAGGAATTTTTAATATCTGAAACAAACTCAATTTGGATCTGGTATACACCTACCTACAAGCAAAAATTTGTGTTTATATCTCTTATAGTATCTGAGATCGACAAGTTCATACGGACAGACGGACATGGCTAAATCGACTCGGCTGTTGATGCTGATCAAGAATATATATACTTTATAGGGTCGGAAATGTTTCCTTCTACCTCTTACATACTTTTGCACAACTTCATGATCCCCCTTTCTTCCATTTTTTAAAGGGATATAAATTATAGAAAATAACAACATTACACTCAATGGAGCATAGTACCAATATGGAAGAATTGGACTTGGTTGACATGTTGTTTCAACAAGACGGTTCCATGGACCATGGTCTTATTTAGAGGCGAGTTTGGTGAGCAATTAATCTCACGTTTTGAACCAGTTCATTGGCAGCCAACAACAAGTGATTTGGCCTCACAAAACTATTTTTTGTGGAATACGTGAAGTCTCTAGTGTACACAAAAGTACTTCGGGAAGACAACATTACTGCTGACATTGTACATTGTGTAATAATCTTTAACAAGTAAATCTTAGGTATTGATGTATCGCTCCAAATAAATATATTTAATAATGCAAGTTTTCTGAAATTTCTTAGAAAAATTTTGAAAATAAAGAGAAGCTGAATAAGGTCTGTACAAAGCATTGTCGGTCGCCGCATTCCTCTGCTTTTTATTCTCAATAAAGAAGTCCTGCAAGTGTAAACTATTCAAGTCTTCTTTAATTTCCCCTTTTACCCATAAAGTTGTGCCATGTGGTTCTATTTGTGTTAATACGCGTGTGCTGTTTCCGTTTTAAGTTAAAAACACAAATGTTGTACAAGAATTTCACATATGGACTCCAATGGAGCGTATTGCTTCCGTTTTGTGTATTTTCTTAGGGGCTGGTTGCTTCACTTCACTTTACTTTACAGATGTGTTGGGTCTTTGTATGGTGGAATCTTATCAATGGAAATGTGTCTTTAAGCTTATTTTGCCACATATTGAATAGCTTTTGTTGTATTTTTATGGTCAATTGCAAAATGCGTGCCCACCAGCCAACCCAAGTTGGGACACGTAAAAGTTGCAGCCAAAGCGTTTACAGCGGCTGATAACGATGGGTTTTTTAATGGCTTCAACTGGTCATTTCCCTAAACACAGCCACCACCAGCAGCAGCCAGCAGCACTGGCGCCAGACAAAATGAAATGCCGTTTAAAATTATCAGACGATGGCCACTAAGCGCCTTAACTATGCCAAGCAGCAGCACAGCAGCTGGACGAAGAGTTGTCAGCATCATTATGATCATTGGCACTTTCGCTGGCGGCACACTTGGCTGTCGACACCCAAAAACCCAACAACACGCAGCTGCATCTGCTGACCTTTCCTGTCTGCTATTTTTAGCCGCAATCGCGTAATATTTTTTTTTCGGGGGGGATTATGAAATTGCCATAAATTGTCAGCTTTAAGCCAAGGCCTGGACAACACCTGAGATCAGCTCCAATTTCTGGCATTGTTTTTCCTTTTTTTCTCACTCTACAAGAGATCAGGCTGGCCTGATTGCCAGAGACGCAGCATAAAACTGTCGCTTCAAATTATGCCATAAATTGTTTAAGCAAATCTTGACCAGCTGCAAGTGGCAATGATTAAACAGCCAGAATCCAGAACTAAGTAGAGAACCTGTCCCCGGCCCACGGATGGGCAATTAAGCAAACGTTTTGCCATTTAAGTGGGTCAGGCGAAAAGAGAGGACTTTGTGGGGCTGCCCACGCAAAAGTCGTTGGAAAAATGATGGAAAATTAAATGTACAAATCATGTTTACGACAACTTGTCGTCGAAGAGATTGGGAGACTGGTAGACTGGGAGGACTAGAAGACTGTCCAGTGGGCGTGGCTGACTACTCGCGGGCCAACTAATTGTTGTGCCGCAGACTGGAAAAAATAACAGCTGACACCATTTGCAATTAGAAGATAGGCAAACTTGTTGCACTATGGGAAATTTTCCCATTTTCCCATGGTCGAAACTTGGAACTATTTTGCCGAATTAAAAGTTTGCTGTCACTTAATCGATTTAGGGTGCAAGTGTGTAAATAAAATTATGAATTCTTTGAGAGCAGACGGAATTGATATCCCGAAAGAAGCTTCCTACTTTTTAACAAAATAATGTGGAAACCTCCAACAGTAATCTGGCTTCACAATGTCTTTGAAATCAAATGAATCCGCCTGTTATAATTCTTGTGTAATCTTCCTCATGTTCAGCTGGTATTTATTTTTAGCTAGGCCCAACAGACTTTTTTTCGCTTTGACTTTTGCTTTTAGTGCCTGCTGATCTCTTCCAGCGAAAAGTGAAATCCTTTTAAATGCAAACGGCAAACAAAAATCTAGGAAAATGTCGCCGCTAAAAAGTTATAAATCTTGTTCATATTTGCACGTGAAACGGGCCAAGAGTCGGAGAGATGGAGTTAAGAGTTGGAGTAGAAGAGCTCAGAGCCCGACTGAGACCGGGCGGCCTGGCAGCAGCAGACTGCAGGCGAAGCCATAAATGTCACACAGACGGTTGGCATATTAGTTTTCCTCTATGCGTAGCTACGTGCTAAATTCCAAAGGCTAAGCAAAAAAAAACAACAAAATCCATTAAACAGTCCCGACCATGTCCCGGCTAGGCCAGACCCGACCAGGCAACAGGCCCAGGCTAAAAAGTGCTAAAATCTCATAAAACGTTGCCTGACTGCTGCTGGTAAATTAACTCCTCACTGGGGGCGAGAGGCCCAACAGTGGTTCTAGATATGAAAGAAATTGAATGAAGATTTTTTAACGAATTTTTATACTCTGTACTCTGTATATTAAGTTTGTGCAAAAGTATGTAACAGGCAAAAGGAAGCATCTCCGAACCTATAAAGTATACATATTCTTGTTCAGCATCAACAGCTGAGTCGATCTAGCCATGTCCGTCCGTCTGTCCGCTTGTCCGTATGAACAAACAGATCTCAGAGATGGTAAGAGATAGAGGTTTGGCATGTATGGGACATATGCTTCTTATACGTGCAGTCAGATAAAGTTTATTTTCAATTTTTGCCACGCCCCCTCCCGCCCTCGCAAATTCGAAAAACCGTCATATCTCGAACAGCTTTATAGATAGAAGGCTCGTTCCTTCTGGACATATTTAATAATCAGGATTATTTATCGATCCGCGAAAGGAATGGTAAAGATCGGTTGTCGAGATATAAGGAAAACAAACATTTATGGGCAGCACCGGTCGCAACGGTGATGGGCAGCACTTCACAGGTACAGAGTATATTATAGTCGGGCGTGGCCGACTTTCTATCTTTTTTTTTTTAGCAAAAGCTCTCTCCAAAATTGTTGTTGATTGGGTATATACATACATATATGGGATATAGCTGTCAGATTAAAGTGATATCGATTTTGAAATGATGGCTATTCAATATGTAAAGAAATATGGATATGGTTTTTTTTTATAGGCGGCAACCCTTGTTTAAAGCAACTAAAAAATACTAGAAGAAGAGGTCGCAACAACCGGTCTACTCTTTGCGGTTGTCAGAAAAAATTTGGTTTCGTTCGGCACATTGACAAAGAGGGACGGAAGCAACCTTTCACTGCGGTCTCTTCTTGTGTTTGGTTGTGGAAGGAGAGAAACACATTAGATTTTGTTTTTTCTCGGTCTTTTTCTGACCGCTTTTTTAAAATGTCATTTTTGTATGTATGCGTCCATTAGTGCCTCTCAGGCTACCGATCTCAACGCATGTTTGTATGTATCGCACTGGCACTGCTCACAATTGAGTATGCAACCTTTTGAAATTAACATTTTTACGTGTCCGTCTTCAAAAAACACACTCTTTGGGACCACCTGAGTGAAGTGGACCTGTTATTGGGTTGCAGTCAGACCGACCAGTGCAGTGTGCGCGACAAAAAGCGCGATGGCAGCACTCAATCGGTTGTGGGATGACCGAGACCGTTTTTGAGAGTTATTTAAGTGCTACGCTTTTCAGACCATTCCTACCGCTGCTATATAATAAAGTATTCCAATATAGACCCGAATTATAATTCTTACTTACTGAGTTTAGCCACGCTTACTTTGATAAAAGAGTTTTCTCACTAAAAACCCATTTTCTGACCGACCAATTCAAGATATACAGCCATGCTCCCATTTTTAACCTTACTTTTCCAATTTGGACATGTAAATGGCATGAATTTCACATCAATTGTTAAAGCATATATGTGAGTGACATAAAGTTCTATGATAACTAGATAAAGTCCAAAAAGTTTAACGAATTTAAGTCACTAATAAATGGGTTGCCGTTTTCAATTCGTAAAACATTTTCCAGTTTGGTCGTCTTCATCTAATAGCCACAGATAAAAGTCCCATTTTCCATATAAAGCAACGACTATTTGTTGTAAATTCAAGTGTTTACGTGCTGAAATCGCAAAAGTAAGGTGTAAATGAGAGCATGGCTGATAGTGATATGAACAGAGCGGCTTTTACCTAGAGACATTGTCATTCAGCAAAAAGATTAATTGCAGGTATCACACTCAGAAAAAAATCAGTTCAAAATTTACCGAAATCAAGACCATGAACTGTGAACGGATGAAAGCAATTTGAAACCCCGTTGTTCGATCTTCATTAACGTTAAGGTGTTGCGTTAGTACCAATTTGTGCTCAACTTGGAAACATTTTGGGGTCATTTTACAAACCTTTGGGCTTCTTTTAAAAACATTTTTGTAACGCTTTTAGACCACTTTGTGCACATTTTGGTAATATTTTGGGAATAGTTGTGGAACATCACGGGCTTATCTTAAGAACATAGCGGTCTCCTTTTGGGAACAAAGTGAGTTCAAATTTTGAACATTTTTAGGTCAATTTAGGGAACATTCTGGTTATACTATGTTACTGATTTTTGTTATGTTTTCACATAACTTTAAAAACATTACAAAGGTCAACTGAAAAGGAGGTTTAAGAACCTCCCGGTTCTATCATCCGAGAAGAAGCAGAGGTTTCCTCATGCCAACTTGCTTTAACTGCTTGGGAATTTCACAGCAGCATAAGTGCAAATCCAGCACCAGAACACAAATTGTTTATGATATCCGAAAAACTATGAAAAACCGAAAAATTTGTTGTAATGTAGTGTGACCAGAGCGTGGAGATAAAAATATTACGTAGTGTTTTGCAGTGAACGTCGAGCTTGTTTTATAAACAAAAATTCATGAACGAAATGGTTCAAAGAGGAGTCCGCTTGGGCAGCTTTTGGACCGCGGTTCTTTTCTAAGTGCAGAAAAGTAGTTACTGCAGAACGAAGTGCTATATTTTTGGCCATAGATTATAAGAGATTTTGAAAATCGTCCCAGGCATTGGATAGAGTTGCGCTCAGTGTCATCGTGAAAATGATAATTTATTTCTATGGATCCTTACGGTTTAATTATAAAACGTCCATCGGTATCAGAGAATAAGAATACACAAAAATTCTTACTTACATTTAGTCACTCAACAAGCCTCACCGATGCATAAACACAGCTTCATACCAGCTAACGCTTCGAACTGTTGAGATCGAGCCGATGGTCCGACGTTTCTTGTGTCCATCTTTGAACTCAACAAAACTAAGCCTTTCGCAAAATCAGCGACATTCCGGCAGCCGCATCGTGCGATTGAGGCAATGTCGACTGATTGAATACGTTTGCAAGTACATCGGCTTTCATGCTTATCAATACAAACACATTTTCTGTTCTCTCCATTTGGCTGGCCCAGCTCCCTCTCGCTCTCCCTCTCTTTCTTTCTTTTCCATTTCTGACAGCAGCGCTATCTCAGCGAGATGTTTATTTCACATTGGGTTTGACCCAAAAGAACAAATATCCGGATTGAGCGGAGTGAAGATGAATATGATAGAAATTAGAGCGCCAACAAGGGTTGATTCTTTTGACTGAACAAATCTGAACAGGGAATATGTGTGTGAGCAAATTGAACGATTGAACGCAGACAAGTTGAATAGGTTTATAAACGTGGCTGCAGGAGATAAAAATGTAAACCTCGTCCAATTTCTCTTAAGCCTGATCCTCTGGGGGCAAACGGAAAATTTTTTTTGAGTTCAGCTCCCGAAAATACATTAGAATCGTTAGCTATCTTCTCTGGTTAAAAAAGTTTTGCAATCACACAGAGCCGTTCACTAATCGGTATTGATAAAAAGACTATCGATATACAATTGTATCTGGTATGATGCGTTAAATTGGCTTTCATAATACCTTATCACTGGAGTTCAATAGTATAAAATATATAATTGATCAGGGAGCACGTACTTTTGCTGAATGCGGCCATTGACTTTTAACATTTCAGATAGATAGTTTCGAGAAAACTTCATCTGCCTACAAGTATAAGAAGTTTATGACCCACCTCTGAGAACTGTGCAGTCTTACGGACAGACTGTCTAAGATGCTTCTTTTTTTGCATGTTACAAAATCTTGCAGAAACTTAATATACTCTGTGTACCTTTGGCAGAGAGCAGAGATCTGCACGAGTCATGTGTTCCGCACATGAAGTGCTAAAAACACTCGCTCAACTTGCCACTAATACAAGCTCACCCTCAGGAGGAAAATATCTGATTGTTGATTGGGTGTACCGATCTCTCTATTGCCGCTCTCTCTCTCTCTCTCTCTCTCTCTCTCTCTGGACGCTCTCTCTCTTTTGTGGCTCTCTCTTGAAATTACAAAAACAACTAAACGGAGTTTACATACAGTAACTTTTACAAAAACAATGAGAGCGTGAGTAAAAAAATTATACATATTTAAATATTAGCGGTGTGTGGGCTGAGAGAGTGCGTTTGCCGCTGGAAGAAAATTAACCACCGAAAACGCAGTCAAAACACATATCACAAATCTGACTCCAGCTCACGCAGACACCCAGTTACAGAAATACTAGTACGAGATTAGTGAGTACGAACTGACAAGATGTTTTGAGTGTCGAATCATACCCTAGACGCTTTTACAACGAGTATACTCGAGTGAAGACCTCAGGCACTCTTGCAGATTTCTAGTAAAAGTAAAATAAGCTTGTCAAGATGACACAGCCCCAAAGGGTCAAAGCCGAGCCTCTCTCAATCTCTTGGCTTGTGCGCTTCTAATTTTAGCACAAGAGAAAGGGACCTACATTTTAACGCCGAATCCGAAGGGCAGTTTTGAGAAGCTTTTCATGGCTAATTACTGCAAAGCTGGCGCCAAAAGCAGGGTGCCGGGTGTAAGTTTTTATTCAAAGAAAAAACTTTTCATTAGATGTTCGAGGCGGGATCGAACCCACGAGGCGCCCCCCCCGCCCCCCCAATCTAAGAGTAGAATTAAACAGCGTGTACTGTATAAAAGAAATAAACCTACGTAGAACTAGCTGCGCTGCAACATTTCATGAAACATTGAACCAGTGTGCCTGGTTCGGACATGCGACACTTGCCTTGGTAGGAAGTGTGCTATAGAAGCCCAAGCTGTTGCACTTTGCACTTCAGCCTAAAGCACGCAGCACACGCTTCTCTGGGCCCTCCCGTCATGACGAACTGCGTGACTCTGGCATTTTCACTCGCCCCCTTTACCATTCATCATGTTGCCAATGCCGAGCATAAAAGTGTGAAAAATGTTTTACTAAAAATAGCAACAAAAATTTGCAAAACAAATTTCGCTTTGGTCCAGACCCCGACCTAGGCCAATGCCCGTTTGGCTTTGGCGGTGCCAAATATGGCAAACAGTTGGCCCCAGACATGGCCATGACCAGTTCAAGGGCTGGGTGAAATTTAAGCAGCAGGCATTGTTCAGCGCGATAAAGTTGTCGTCCTGGTAGTCGTCGTCACATTTAATTAGCCGATATGGAAAGTGGCAGGCAACGACCAGTCTTCAACTCGAACGCTAATCTGTGCGGACAGTCAACATTTTTATGCGGTTTCTGAGGTTTTTCGCTTTCGAAATCAATTTTCTCATATCAAATACGCATCAGCCGAAAGCGAGAGCGCTTTAAAGGCAGGAAACGTCTGTCAAAGTTTCCAATTTTGATTGATTAATGTGGAGCAAGCAGCAGGGATTGTTGCATAAGTTCAGCTCGCAGTACGTGGGCGACACTGCTAACCCAGTGTCGGAGGCACAACAAACCACACACAACACACACATAACAACACTTAATCAGTATCAGTCAGTCACTTCTTGTCTCTAGCCCATTTGAAGGCCAAGAGTGTCTAAAGGTGTCTTTGCTTCACTTCAATATTGACTTCTTGGTAACGGGGCAGGCAGCGTCTCCGCTAATGAGCTCCATAAATATTATGCCCTACCAGAGAGTCTGTCCGTGGAGCACGTAGATCAGTGTTAACATTACGAGTTGTATGTATAAGCTGAAGGTAGGAATTCTTGTTAACTTTATGACAAGTCAATCAGTTTGTTGACAGAGTTACCAAAGGTCAGGGATGCAGCTAAGGGATTCCGGCTAAGAGGAAACTTTTTGTTATTAGAGTTAGGATAGCACCAACTAACACTTTTTAAAAGTTTGATGATGGAAGAGCTATACAGACAACCTGCTATTTCTGTGCTTAGAGTTGACACTGATTACCAAAACTAGAGTAGAGCTGGCGAAATGAATCACTTAGTTAGGATTGAGGTAGTCTGTCTTAAATAAATATAATATTTTTCTTTCCAAGCTTATTTTATATCTTTGCTTCTTTTCGTTTCAAATTTCTTATCAATTTTCTATGTCAGTCATCACACCTTTCTCATTCTAAAGCAGAGGTGCCCAAAAAGGCAAATGCCTCTTAATTCTGACGGCTTCGCAGCAGACACACGCATAGAGAGAGTACGTAAATAGCCCGCTCGTCGGCTTGCTCTCTCACGACGCGTGCTTTCAGCTTTTTGTTCTCTCACGAGGCATTTGTTCGTTTGCTTGTTGCTTCTTGTTGTGACATTTACTTCGTGTTTCTCTGCTACGCACACAAGCGCAAAGCTTAATTGAGTGAGTTTGGGCACCACTGTTCTAAAGCCATTCTTTACTCCGTCCCAAGTTGATTCTAACTCCTTGCTTCCATCTTGCTAACTTTTTGATGTGAAACATCTATAATTTCGGTACGGAAGATTTTAGTAGGAGTAAAAATTGATTTCACGCTGACATGGCATATTTTGTGGTGTTGTTTTTGAGCCTTTGACGATGGTCGTGTAGGGGGAGGGGGAGTGCGCAGTGGGAGTAGTGTGGTCAGGCACACCCGTATCAAGTACTGAGTACTTAGAATCGAGTACTGAGTATCGATTACTGAGAATCGAGTGCTTTGTATCGAGTACTGAGTACATAGTATTGAGTTCTGAGTATCGAATACTGAGTATCGAGCACTAAATATCGAGTACGAGTATCGAGAACTTGGTATCGAGTACTTCGTATCAAGTACATATTATAGAGTACTTAGTATCGAGTACTTACGATAGAGTATTTAGAATGGATCACCGAGTACTTAGTATACATAACTTAGTAATCGAGTACTTAGAATCGAGAACTGAGTATTGAATACTGAGAATCGATGTCTTAGTATTGAGGGCTTTATCTCGAGTACTTAGTACTTAGTATCGAGTACTTAGAATCGGGTACTGAGTATCAAATACTGAGTACAAAGAAAGAAAAAAGATCCATTTGGAATGGATATGCTTTAATATATTTTTAATCATCTTTAATATCCTTTCAATCATCCAGCGGAGCTGAAAATCGTCAAAAGGATATGAAAAATGGTCATCTTTTGGACGATTTTCAGCTCCGTTGGATGAATAATAGGATATTAAAGACATATCCATTCCAAATGGATACGAAAATCATCAAATGGATATTTTTTAATATGCCTTTTTTTTCTCTGTGTATCGAGTACTTAGTATTGAGTACCTAAAATCCAGTTCTAGGTACCGAATACTGAGTATCGAGTACTCAGTATCTCATATTTAGTATCTAGAATTTAGTATCGATAAGGACGAGTCAACATGTTCACATCAAGGCTTCGTGAGTGTTTGCCACACTTACACCTTTTTTCGACTTTTGTTCTCACTTCCTTATCTTTTCTTTTATTTGCTTCCTTAAGTATTTCCTTTATAGTCCTCCATTCCCTTTCATTTCATTCACTTTCATTGTTTTCTTTTATATTCCTGCATCATTTTGTCATCCCACCTCAAGCTTTTCAATTCTCCTTAGTGTCTACTCAATTTTTGGACTATTGTTTTAGCGATCTTCCTGTTTCAAACTTTTCTTTTCGTTCCTTTTGATATATCTTCGTCATGGCAACTCTCTGATTGTTCTTCGATTTCTGTTCGTTGTTTTGATTTTCATATCTTTCATACCCTTCAATAACTAATGCTTCCAACTTCCTTTTCTTATCCTTGCTTATTATGACTTATTTTATTTGCTCCTCCGTTTCCTTTTCTTTCCCAGTTAATTTCTTAATCTTTCTTCTTCTTTACTCTTCTATTCTCTATTATTAGTTCATTAGAAGAAATCTTCCAATGTGTTCAAATTCCTCTTCTGTAATCATATAAAAGAACAATTAGGTTTTAGGCTTTAGGCAGCCGTCACCTTCTCCAGTTACAGCTTACTCTAAGTAGCCATAAAAAACCATTTCTAAACTTAGCCATTCCTTGTTAGGATCAGGGTCTAGTTTAGCTTCAAGTTGGGGTCCTACGAACCAGCGTTTCACCAGCATTCGGTACGGAAATGCATTACTTCAGTCAATAGAAAAAATTGTAGAATTCGCCTACCTGTAAAGACAAACGAGAAGAAGAAAAAAAAACGAGAAAATTAGTAAGTCAGCCAATTTGAGCTTAGGCCACCAAATAAGTATAAAGCTGCACTCTTCAAATAGATGCCTCAACTAGATCTGCCCCTATTTAGCAAGGCCGCATCTTCAGGCCGTGTGTGTTTGGAATGTGGAGAGCCGGCCTAGCCTTAACTGGCAACAGTTTGTTGCCATATGCCCCCAGGCAATGGACCACATGTCCAAGTTTGGATGCCTGGCTAGATCCAATGTCAACGCTATTGAAAGCCTTCAATTAATGGTCAATGCTCTGGCCACGAATGCACATGCACACACAAAGTGGTTCACAAAAGATTTTCCAGCGAAAATATGCCAAAGCTGGAGTGGAAGAACGCGTTTGAGGCCAACGACTTGCACGTCTAAGTGTCTGGCCAGACCACCAGCGGAGATGCCATAAAAAGCAGGTCAGCCACAGTGGGCAAAACTAATCAAATTATGGTCAAGACAACACTCAGTCCTGGTGTGGCGAGCAGGCAGTCTCTATGTTAATGAACCGGCCGAGGATCGTGATGAAAGACAGGAAAAGGCGAGCAACAATTTAGCGCTTTAATTTGATGGAGCAACAAACACACACACACACACACACTCAAGCCTCTCCTAGTGCAAATTCTATCAACACGGACCAGGCAATTTATTTTAATTACCCACAGCCCATTGCCTAAACTAAGGCAAGCGAGCAACAAACATGAGAAATCAATTTTGTGGTGTGCAACCAGCCAACCTTTGGCAACATGTTCCTAAGAGTTTATTCAACTGCTGTGTACCTTAAGCCCCGCGGGGCTCTTAATTTGAATTGACTTCCGTCAACAATATAAAGGCCTCAGCTCCAGCCCCAACTCCAGCTCCAGAGATTCTAATTGCAACATGTGGCAAAGTAAGTGCGGACACTTGCAATTAATAAGAATGCTGCTGCAAAAACACAAGCACACCACAGACCAGCAGCAGCTCGCCAAGGAGAGTCCATAAAAGTGACTGCCTTGGCTTGGCTTTGCTGTGGTTCTTGTTCTTCTCTGGCTCTCGCTTTGGTCATATAGCCAAAGGGCTCAAGTTGGCTCAAGGAATGCGGCGTAACGCCAGCAACATTTCACGCTTAATTATAGACGCCAAACGCTAGGAATTTTTCATAAACCCAAGGGATAGAGAGGTAGGGAGCGGAGGGAGAAAGGCAGGCATTTCCTCTATGACTATCATCTAATGTTTGCAGGCCGAAGGAAGAGAGTTTATTTATGTGTGGGCCGTTGTTTTGTAATTTAATAAGCGATGCCGCAAAAAAAAAAGAAAAAATAACTAAAACAAAAAAGGGGGCGCGACAATGTTGCCAAGGAAAGGCTAGAATGAAAGTTTTTAATAGTCAGCAACGAATTTTAAATGCCCTTTAAAATTCGATTTAGGATTATAATCGGTCTTTAAATAGTTTTTGAAGGGAAAGAGTTGCTATAATGTCTAATTCCTGAAGTGGCTTAGCCAAAGGCTTCTAAGCTACTGCTAAGACAATTTTGCTCGTTTCTAGGACAACTTTCTAAAAAGTACTGTATGTAAGATTATTCCAGTGCCAGCTATGAAATACAGAATGGGGCAACATAACTCCCGTATTTCGTAAAAAAAAAAAAAAAAAGTACTAAAGAGTTTTGATTATTTTTTTTCAGTTGTAGGAAATTCCTTAAAGTTTCTATTCCTTGAACGAAGCGATTACGGGTGTTTCTCATCACCCTTTCCAACATGAGCGGAATGTTGGCCACTTCCTCTTGAATGTTCGCCTTCAGGTCTTCAAGAGTCCGGGGACGCTTGCTGAAGACCCGGGACTTCAGGTAACCCCACATAAAGAAGGGGTTAAGTCTAGGGATAAGCCAGCAGCGTTGCGATCACAGAGCGAACGTTGTACAAATAGGCCTCTACGGCAAATGCTCTTTGCACGTAGCTCCACCGCATGATCACGCCTGACTCTCCAGGTTATCGTTGAGCGGAATGACGCTCATTTGAGATACGGGAGTTGTGTTGCCCCACCCTGTATAACAAAGTTCTTAACTGACTACACTAATTTTACCCTAAATTCAGGCTGTCTTTCGATATTTTGCGCGAATGCTGCTTTGGAATTCCCAAATAGTTTTAACAAAGCAGGCATGGAGAGACTGCTGCTTGAGCGTTGTAGATAAGGAAATGATCGCTGATGATTTGAGGGTGGTTCCTCATGAAACAGCTGTACGATCTACCAGCCTCCTTTGGGGTGTTTGTGTGTCTATGTTTAAAGTTATGCGAAAGCATAACATAACAACGAGCCGGCTAACTGAGGTTTACTTAGTATACAGGTCGTAAAAACAGTGACATAAGTAGTACTAAAACGCTAGGCACGGCGTTGTTGTTCGAAACTAAACAAAAAGAGTTTCATTTGTAACAACAAAAAACTCCTGTTTGTATGCAATTTTGCAAACAAACTAATTGGTTATCGCCTTGATGATCGATTAGTCAAAGTCGAAGTCAAAGCGCATGCTAACGGTCAAGAAGTTAAAGTTTTCAAGGGCTTTTCATACAGAATCTTCTTCTTACTCTTTGGCCTGATAGAAATATTACAACCGTTGTACGGTCTTGGCCGCTGAGATCAATGTCCGCCACTCGCCTCTCTCTTGAGCGAGCTATCACCAGTTGGTTACACCAAGCTTTATGCATACAGGTAATGAAGGAAATATTTGGTTCGGAAAATCTGATGGGAAAAGGATTAAAAAGATCTTGGTACACTAAACTTTACCTTGCCTAACAAGAATGGAAAATCAATACAACCTAAAACAAGGTCGTTAAAAAATATTAATGACGCTATAGATCTTTGATTTTCTAGGGTTGAGATATGCAACTGTGCTACTAATATATGGCGGCAATGGATCAGAAAAGTTGAGCAGTAAAAGCACAAATTTCTCAAATTTTTTCTGTACCCTTTCGAGCCTCTTTATGTGAATTGCACCAAAGGGATTCCAAATAAATGAAGCATATGCAGAATAAAGGCTCAGCCTGGTTTAATTGGCTGGAATTGCGCTTAACAAAGAGGAACATGGAATAGGCTTTAGGCAAAATATATTTCAAGTTCTCATTAAAAAGAAAATTTGGGTCGAATTTTATTCCCAAATCAATGGCTTCATCCCGGCTCGATAAAATTTGATTGGCGATTGAATAAGTAGTCGTAATATTGTTGAGGCATTTGACATATCTGATAGTAAAGCATTTGTTTAGATTAAGTGGAAGCAAGTTGTGGGCACATTAAGAGCTGACCCTATCTGCGACATTTTGTAACAAGCGACTGTCTTAATAACTAGATCGGAAATGTTTAAGATCAGCAGAATGTAGCAGAAACTCACAGTTACGAATATTCATCGAAATGTCATTAAAAAAATAATGAAAAGTAAAGGCTCAGGCGCAATCCCATGTGGAAGTCCAGAAGTAGACACTTATGGATTAGAGCGCGAGCTGTTTATTTTGACTCTGTCGGGGGTGACACAGAAATCTTTAGACTTGCATTGTCAGTTACCCCGGGCGCGCGTGCGTGTGTCCGTATGATAGAGTGTGTGTATGTATGTGTGAGTGCGTATGAAAACCCAGTCGGATTTGTCGGTACGTGTTTAAAGCCTTCTGGCACACTTCGATTTACTAGGAAGAATGCACTACCAATTTTTGCTGTATGTTAGAAGGCATATAATCTGTACTAAAACTGATGCACGTTCCTTTTGGCAGTAGGTTAGAAGCGAAGAAGTCTGCACAACCTGCAAACGTCCCTTCTAATGGCACGCATGCAGCACCCGTGCTATTGGAAACCAATATGCGAAATGAGGCCCGAACGATTGAGAAACGTTCGTTTTTTCCAAACATGTTCTTTTTGCCGTATGTTGGAAGGTATAAATTCTGAATAGCATGCAAACGTCCCTTCTAATGGCACGCATGCAGCATGGATCAGAGAGAGCCGAGCGTTTTTACGAAGTTGAACCAACAACAACAACCCATGCAAACGTCGCTTCTAATAGAACAGTTCCTGCAGCGTTTCGCCCCTATACAAAAGCGAAAGGAAGATTGCAGGTTTTTGCAACTACTTCTGAGTGGCAAAAGTTGTATACGGGATGTGCTTCTGGCACGCAATCAAGTCCGACTGGGAACACAAGAAGTCAAGGGAACAGGGTATTTTGTAGTCGGGGCACTCGACTACAGCTCCCTTACTTGTTATTCATAGATATTTTGATGTTTTATACATTGAGTTAGACTTAGTTGGTTCGCGTATTGGCTTTGGTTAGTTTGCCAAAATCTCTAACAAAATACGAGAAGTTTGAAAACAAACGAAAAAGACTTCTGTGGCACTTTAGAATTGGACTTCGGTTGGAATGTGTAACTCCGGTGGTCGAAGTAGGGATTGAATCCAACATAATAGGGAATAATAATATCCTAGCTTTAGAAGCGTTGCAAGTAGTGCATGATGACAAACTTTGTCAAATGCCTTGGAAAAATCTGTGTAAGCAACATCAACTTGACAGCGTTTTCCAAAGTAACTGATGCAATAGTTACTAAATACCGCTAAATTAGATGTGGTCGAGCGATCAGGCATAAAGCCATGTTGATTTGGGTTAATGTAGATCTTAACCATAAAAGATAACTCTTTGGCTACAATCCGTTCAAAGAGCTTCGATATATTGCTAAACTTAGCGATAGGTCGATAGTTAAGTACCTCACTCTTTACACCAGACTTGAAGACAGGTTTGACGGTAGCAACTTTCCACCTGTCAATTAATCGGCCTGCAGATAGTGACATTGCTCACAAAGTTCACCAATACAATTTTTCAGGAAGAATGATGAAATTCTATCACAATCTGTATAACACTGGTCGACACCCAAAATTATTAAAAAATCAGACAAGGATATTCTTATATGATTTTCATTCTCTACATGTGATCGAAAAAGGACAAAAAGGGGTTTTTTGAGACTTCGAGTACATTTTTCTCAAAGGTCAGATTCGTGTTCAGCGATGAAAATCATTTACGAATAACTTTGAGCTACCTTTGAATCAGAAAAAATAGTTTATTTTTGTCGGCCTGTGTAATAAGAGTCATGACAACTCCATACAGCTTGGAGGATGTCATCCTCAAAAATAGATAAATTGCCAATGGTCAAAGGGTGGGGAATTGCATTCAGACAACAAAGAGACATAATTTTAGCTTTATTCATGTTAAATGTAATCTTGTGGCTGAACTAGAGAGCTGCAAAAATGCTTATGATTAATCAACGCACTAAAAACTATGACGTTGCTTTTAACTACAGATGAGCAAGATGGCAACCAAGCAGCATACTAGAGGTGCGCTCGTAAAGTTTTGTGCTTGAACAAAATTTATACATTCTGAATATTAGTAGGTGCATAAAGTGACTAACTTTGTGAAGCGTGCGTGATGTGAAAGAAAATTCCTTCACTCGCGCACTTTTTAGTGCATACCCTCATATACAAAAGAAGGTTCGGTTCAGTATTTCAATCATAACTTAATAACTGAAGTTTGGTTCACAGACCGGTATTTGTTTGAATCTTGAATCCTGATCCATTTCCAATTAATTTAAGATTTGGAAGATGCTGTAATGCTATTTTAAATACTATGTTATAACTGGTCCAGCTCAGTAGTTTATGGTGGTTTTAGGATACCGACTATGTTAAAAACATGGATTTTATAGCAAACCAAACAGCGGTTTCGATTCGGTTCAGTGTTTACTCTCTTAAAATGTCCCTATATTCTATGATTATCTTGACGACCTGAAATGCAGCAGATACTGCTTTTCTATTAAGTTCTCAGCCACCAGGGAGGAATTTTGGAAATCTTAGCAAAGTAGGTGCCTGGAAATTCCATAACTGAAGAGATCACCTAACAAAATCTTTACAAACGCTATAAAGTAGAGTAGAAAAAAGTGTGTGTGTGTGACTAGCTCCGCTAAGTACTCGTTACTAAGTAATCGATAAGAATTACTGGATAATCAGTATTCAATACTCAGGGCTCTATTCTGAGTACTCGATACTAAGTACTCGATACTCGGTATGCAACGCTCAGTATTCGAAACTAAGCACTCAATTCTCAGTATTCAATGCTTAGTATTCGACACCAAGCACTCGATACTCAGTACTCGATTCTAAGTACTCGATACTAAGAACTTGTTACTCAGTAATCGATGCTCGGTACGCGATTTTAAGTAAACGATGATCGCTATTCGATTCTATGTACTCGATACTCAGTGCTCGATTCAAAGTACTCGATACCAAGTACTCGATTCTGCGGGTCTGTGTGTATGTCAGGCCAGCCGACTCCCTCTCCACTCCCAAATTTAGGAGACTTAAAGAATCAAGATCATAGCACGTAAATAACTCTCAACCCATATTTTCAGACTGCTCTGCTCACGACCGCAACCGAAAAATAAAAAAATAAAGGGCTCGGTCTTCCCTCAACCGATTGTGTGCTGCTTTTGCGCTCGCTGTTAAGCGGCTGTTGTTGTACACTCAGGCTGCTCGGTCTGACATTAACCCAATAACAGGCTCATTTCAGTCAAGCGGTCCCAAAGTGTGAGTTAATTAAGTCCCCTCACATCAAAATGTTATTGTGAAAATGTTGCGAGAGCAGTCTCTGGTGCGATCAGAGAGTTTCAGTGTGAGAGAGACTGAGAGAGCGAATGCATAAACAAAAGTTTTGTTGTTGTGCATGCATACGTATTTATGCAGAAAATGTATAAGATGTAAGCACGCACTGAGTGAGCTCACCCACAAACATACACACAGAAAAGGTCGGCAAAAGACCATGAGCGAAAAAGCAAAGACAAATGTGTTTCTCTCCTCTCAAACCCGAAAAAACAGAGAGCGCTGTTAAAGGTTACTTACATCCCTCTTTGTCAATGCGCCGCACGAAACCGGTTTTTTTGTGAGAACTGCAAAGAGAGGACCGTTTGTTGCGACCTCTGATCAAGATGCACAAACTCAGATGGTGTGTCAACACTGGAACCCGCCTGTTCCCCGACAGAAACCTGTTATTTAAGTGGTCTATCCTTAACTATCGTTCTGGACGACCGACTCTAAGACGGGAAAACCAGGTGCGCAAGAAACTACCCAGCTTGGTGTAAACCACTGGAGCCAGACTGAAACGAATCAGAAACTACTGGCGTTACTTAAATATCGGGAGGAGAAGAACCAGAAAAATCTTTTCACAAAATAGACACAAAACATAACAAATTACCAGGACCACCAAAACCGATACGCCTTTTTTGTAGCGAGGGACTCATCCAATATGGTTGATTAGCCGAGTCAATGTCAACAGTTGATAATAAATCAATAATCATGTAACTACAAAGATTCAATTACACGGAACAAGCGAACGTGGTAATCCCCAAATGCTTATTCAATGGACTGTTGATACAAAAGAAACATGAAAAACGACTTGGAGTGTGGACAGCAAAAAGTCTGCTGATGATAGAACCGAGAGGCATTTAAAACATTACTGAACAGACAAGATAATACTTTAGATCAGCGATTTTCCTCCATAGCCCCCAGGGGCCGAGCGCAATCGGCTATTTACACGCACACGAGCCGAGCGCATGCCGAAGTCGGGCATATGAGCATAAGCAAAGCTCTCTTTACCTTCATTCGCTGCCCAGCCGTCGGTGAGGGCAGTTCAAAGCTGGGCTGTGTCGCTTTTAAATCGCACACCAATACACTCTCACTTTTTGGCCTCGCTCTTCTTGAACATCCCTGCTTTAGATTAAATGTCTTAAAAGTTTTTTTTTTCATATGTTTACTTCTATTTATTTTTGGAGTTTCTTATCAAACTTTTACTCATACATTCTTTTAGCTTGCTTGTTTTTCCTGTTCTCTTTAACTATTTCTGCTTTGTACTTGATTTTACAATAATTTATAAAACATGAAGGATTCTTTAAAGATTCTTTAATCTAAGTTTTACTTCTTCTTTTTTGTCCAACTACACATATCTTTCTTCCTTGTTTTCTTAAACTCACAAAATGTTATGGACTATGCTTCATAATGCAGGGTAACGTTCTTCGTCTTCTTGGCTAATAGTCAAAGGCATATCCACCCACACATGGGCAGGCACACGCCGTTGACGCCTCTGACGACGACGACGACGATGACGGCGCCAGGTTTTGAAATTGCTGACTCAGATCGGCCAGAGGAATGTGGCCGCAACAACAAGCATAATTCATATGCAATTAATAATTGGTTGCACATGCGCAGAATGTGGCCTGCAGCAGGATGATGCGCCGCATATTTCAGAGACCTTTGACTTCGACTAATTAGATGATTAATTTTGTGAGCCAAGGCGAATGGCAAAATCTGAATCGCATGTGTATTCTTTATATGCAATTGTTCATTGACCATGATCGGCATACAAATTAAAACACGCGACACATTCATCATTTTCAATTGAGCATCCGCAAACAGAATAATGGGGAGGGAGTAAATATAGAAGCAGTTGGTACAATTTTCCTATCAAAACAAATTGAAGTAAGTCTTTTCTTTTTCATTTTGGGTCAAGTTTGAGTGTCCCCTTTCATCCATTGTCTGGCTTTCTAATTAAGTGCCTGAGCATCATCAGATTAATTTATGGTAATTTAATACTTTATATTTACTCAAATCGGGTGTAGGGGGATATGGCACATGGCCCCACAAATTGCTCATCATTATAATGGGTCCCGCAATCTGAAGATCTCTCAATAATTTGCCTCAATTAGAAACATATTTCAACAAAGAAATGGTTTCGTCTGCAGCTCCACAGTCCACATGCATCTAAATATAGTTCCGTGGGCGCAAAATGCTGGCATTCCTCCTCCTGCTTCGCCCCGGTGGGGGCAACATGATGTTGAAATTTTGATTGCGACATTCTTTCGCCCATTCTTGGGGCTCTCTGCAGCTCTACCAGCCGCCACATACAAATTGAGGCGGCATTGGCATGGACTGGCTATATAGAATTTGGGTTCTTTATGTGGCATTTGATTTATGGCAAATGCTCAATACGTTGACAGGCCACAAAGCTTTCTTCTGGATAGCGTTTGTGGGTCGCTAAACATGAACTATGCAGGGAAATAAACAGAAAGTACATGAAATGCTGACACCAGCACAGATTTCAGCTATTCTAGTGCTGACCCCAGAGGCTGCTAGCTCTGATCTTAATGAGGTGGCTTATGCAAATGTTATGCAATTAGTTGATCAAGGAAGCAAAATGAACGAAAATCGTTCAGAAGGCGGAGTTTAGGCAGATGCCTAATCTAATGGTTTTGCTCTTGCGAACTTGTAGACGAATTTCATTTGCCCTTCTATTAAATGCTCAAAATTTTATATTTTGTTAAAGAGATTTAATTTTTTATTGTGAACTTTTCTGCGATATACCTTCTCTTGTTACTCAACACAACTCAAACTTACACTTAACTGTTAAGCGTCATGCATCACGCGTAACAATTAGAGCAATTACATTGAGTTTATGGACATTCACATAAACGGATGTGACACAGAAATCTCTAGTGATTTTCGAATAAACGTTTGCATTTCAATTTTAAATTCTTTACCTTTATATGTAAAGTGACAAATATATATTCGGTTGCTAGATCAGATGGTGAATGTTAAGCGTTTTGTACCTACTACCTAAATCTACTTGGCTTTGAACAATCGGTTTCAATTCGCTCAACTTTCGTCATCTAATCTAGTTGCCTTGCTTTTTGGAGGTACTTCACATATAAATAAAAGCAGTTTTATATTGAAATGCAAGCGTTTATACGAGAATCACTAGAGATCAGCCCCGAAAGTATTTGTATTTAAAAAGCAGGAGTTTTTTTTTATAATAATCGATACATTAAGTTCTGGTACATTTGTGGCCATGCATCACGCGTAACTATTAGACTCTTTTAGTTGACGCATTGCCTATTTTTGCCATTAGATTTGCTGCTGAACGAAATATCTTGCTTACTTTGAAGCAGATTTTTCCGGAAAACACCATTGGAATGATTTTTCCTGTGTCTTCGAGAGTTAATAAAGCATACAGGTTTCATAAACGGTGTCGACTCGATTAGAGTTTCATTTAAACATTTCCAAACACTGTCTTGGCAGAGACTGCCTAACGAACCGATACTGCGGCATTTCCAACTGATCGATAAAATATCAAACCAGTAAATTAGTTTAGTACAATATCTTTTAATTGATGAAAGTACATGAAGGCAATGCTAGAGGAGAATTTCTAGACTTATTATAAATAATATTTTATAAGAAATATAATTTTTTCCGTTTTTTAGAGCGAAGCTCTTTTGCGGACGTTTGACTGGGAGACTAAATCGGTAAAACTTTGCCTTTGCGACAGATTTCTTTGGCTACGCTTTTGACTTTGCAAAGTCAGCAGCTTGGTCCTTGCAAGTCAGCCATAGCAGCAGGTGTGTTGTGTGTGGGTGGGTGGTAGTGGTGGTGGGTTAACGATGACCAAACAGTGACCAAACAGTGACCAAAACAGTGACCAAAACAGTTACTAAAACAGTGACTTAACAAGTTTCTAAAAAGTGACGTAAACAGTGACCAAAACAGTGATCAAAACAGTATCCGAAACAGTGACCAAAAATGTGACCAAAACAGTGACCAGAACAGTGACCAAAATCCTGACTAAAACAGTGACCGAAAAAGTAACCAAAACAGTCACCTAAGCAGTTACCAAAACTCTGACTAAAACAGTGGCCAAAACAGCGACCAAAACAGTACCGGTATAATAGCATCGATCAGAACACATTAAAGCCCTCTTCTGGTCTAGAAAATTTCTTTTTCTAAGTAAAAGGATTTATCAAAATTCGAAATACTTTCGGAGTTATAGCCATTTTAGTGACCCAAGGCGACCCAAATTTCCTAGCAACTGCCAACTTTAAACGCGACTATCTCGAAACCACGTTTTTCAAAATGGTGCCCACGTTTTCTCGAAGTCTACCGAACCGATTTTGATGATGTAGGGCTTTATGGACGCAAAATTAACGTGGCTATCGTTCCTACCTCAATCTTTGAGAAAAAAAAGCTTTTTACTATTTTTTTTGTACACTGGACTGCAAAAAAAAATGGTCAAAAATCGATTTTTCGTTTTTAAAAGGCCGCCATTTTTTCAAATTCAACTTTATTTTCACAATTCTGCTACGGACGATAAAGGCATTCATACTAACCAACTTGCATCTTCCGGTTTGCTTTCTGATAATTGTAACTCCCGGAAACGTGGGTACCATCGACACATCTTTTTTGGAAGAGCCTACTTTGGATCCCGAGAACTTTTTGAACAGCCCTCGCATTCACAAATTTTTAATTTTGTATTTTTTATAATGAATTGTACAACCAAATACAAAAAACAGAATTACAAAATCTTTTCCCGATTTCTTTCCACGAATTCTTAAAAAACATGTAGAATTTATCCCTCTGGACCAGAAGAGGGCCTTAAACGAGAAATCAAAACTAACTTCGTCTGTGCCGAATTTTAAATACACTTGAAACTTTGCGACAAATGACTTAATTTTGTGACCAATGACTTAATTTAAAAGCTTAATGTCTAGTGTCATTGGAATATTAAATAAAAAAACTAAGAAAACAAAATTTGTATGGTAGCTACAAGAAGTGACCATCCGATTTTCGCGGTTCCGACATATGTGCAGTGTGCAGCTAAGAGATGACCCTGTGCAAAATTTCAGCTCGATAGCTTCAAAACTGAGGGACTAGTTTGCGTAGAAACAGACAGACGTACGGACGGACGGAAAAAGCTCAATCGACTCAGCTCGTCATGATGATCAAGAATATGTATACTTTGTGTGGCCGGAGATGATTCCTTCTAAGTGTTCCAAATTTCTGGGCAAAATTATAATACCCTGCCCGACTTTGATATACTTGTTACTAAGGGCCTTCTCTTCCCAATAGCCTTCCCTTATGTTAATTTTTATAACCTATATAAATCTATACCCTATTTTTATGAAAATTTCAGAGATATTGGCCAAATACACTACACTACAAAATATGAGCTGGATACCTTTAAAAGTGTTGGAGTTATTCAACATTTTTTATTGCAGTGGCCGGAGGGGGCTGATAATACTAGTCTACATTTAAAATTTGCTCTAGCTCTTCTAGTCTCTGAGATTTGGGTGTTCATACAGACGGACATGGCTAAATCGACTCGGCTGTTGATGCTAATCAAGAATATATGTTTATATATGTACTTTCTGGGGTCGGAGTTGCTTCCATCTGTCACACATTTGCACAACTTTAGTATATCCTTTTGACTCTTCGACTAACGGGTATAATGAGCAGGCATCCCTAAAAGATCGTAGAATTGGAAGTAGTCCCGAACAACTTCCAACACCTTCAGATATTTCGGAAGAATCCAGAACTTAATTTTGTAATATCTAAGCCTCAACAAATCTTAGAACTATTTGTTAGCAATTATTTTAAAGCTGGGAAATAGTTTGGTACGATGATTTCATAGTTTAAAAATCAATGTTCAATGCTTACAGAAAATTCCAATAAATGGTAAAAATGGGAATAAATCACTTTCGCTTTTGACCACTATTGATTTTCATACTGATACATACTGCGTGTGTATCTGTGGATGAATAAAGTGAAGTTTCTCTCCTACTTTTAGAATTCATATTGTAAATTACATTTAAAATTGAATTCATCCGGATGTTACCATACAAAACCAAGACAACTTTATATTCTTTTGCAATTATTGTAATTTCAAATCAGATTGTCCCTCGTAGAGAGATTCGTTCGTACCGGGTGTTCTACGACGTCCACTCTATTTTTCCAATTTTTCTAACCCCTGCATTACTTGCTTCTATATTGTAAATAATTATGCTTCACGAGTAAATGACAGTGCTGGTTAAGTTATCACAAAGTATTTTTATTCTTTTCTGCAATTTTGTGTTTCATTATAGCTTTACATTTATTTAGAGTATGTTCATAATCAATCATCATGCCTCACGCGTAACTTATAGACTACAAAAACCTAGCACATTCTGTTTAATTATATTTAGCTGCGATTAAGATATCAGTTTTCATCGAAGAATTGAGCCTAAATAGGTTTATTTTATTCTGAGAACTAGAGTAATTCCTTTAGGGTTCACTTCTAAAAATGTTTTAGAGTCTATAAAGTCATGCTTCCAGCATCACGCGTAACTAAGAGAGATCTATAAGCGGACATAAAAGCTATTAATTTACTCTTTGCTATTTATTATTACACTGCCTTTGTTAAAAACCCGTACAAAGTCAGTTCTATAAAAAATATTAAAATTTCCCTGAGTGTATTCATATTTTTCTCGCTACCTACAGTTGTAGTGCTCAGACAGGCATAAAAACCTTATTTTTTCTGCAATTGCTTTACTATTTTTAGCGCCTTCCGTGATTCATACCTTTTTTCCTGGGCCAACACCCAACGCCTAATTAAGATAAATACAAGCACACTCACTCAGATACAGAATCCTCTTGCAGATGCTGCTGTTGCTGCCGCTGCTGTTGGTGTTGCAACTGTCATGTCATTGCAACATTTCTGTTGAAGCTGAACACCGTTCTTGGCCAGCTAAAACCGTAGCAACGGTTGTTAACACTTCACATGGCAGTTTGCACTTTACCAGCAGCAGGTACAACAACAACAGCAACAACTACAAGTACAACAAATTGCAGACGACACCAGCAACCAGAAAAATAAAAGGAACAGAAACATTTCCTTAACGAACGCCTCCTTCTTCTCTACATAAACATCAGCTAGCGCCACCTACGTGCACAGCTCTGTAGGTGTATGGGTATCCAAAGAGTGAGAGAGAAAGATGCTTATCGCCCTAACCGGGATCATGGAGCTGCTTGGCATTCTCTGTAGCGGCTGCCGGTTTTCTGTTCAAGCCTTTGCAACGGAAGTCACTAAACTTTCAGGGTTATTATTATGCCAAGCTTGTGGGCTGCGGCTCGCAGTGCAAGCTAAGTATAGTCCACAGTCTGATTTGCCAAAATACAAACACAAAACCATATGGTGTCTGTTTTTTGGGGGGAGGTAAATAATCCACAGCTGGTTAGCTGCTGAATTTCTACTTAAACGAAAATGGGGGGCCTTTTTTATTATCATGCATCATGGGTAACTATAAGCTCTATTTAAGTGCAATATCTCTTACCTACAATTTCCTCTTGGGCCAACTAATAGACTATAAGCTGTGGTTCGTTTTCTGTTTTTTAGATTTTGTATAATGTATCTGAAGGATTCTCATCCTATTTCTAGTCACTTTAGCGACTTGCATCACACGTAAACAACGAAACTATTTAGGCAAAAAAATTAATATAGCTAAATTGCTGTTAAGAAGAATTAAAGGAATTTCATTGCCATTCGACTTGTATCATAAGAAAAATTTTCTTAAGTATAACTTTTCTTGCAATTCTATTATTCATGGCCAGTAAATTTGTCTTTATAAATTAAGCATTACGCTTGATTAACCCCTTTGTTGGAAATTTCTGTACGCTTAGCATCATGAATCAAACCGGTTCTGACTAAGACAAATTCTAATTCATGCACTTAACATGCACCGCAAAACCGATTTAAGTGCTTTCAAAATACTAGACCTGACTGAAAACCACAAATTATAAGGATCATTTGTATTATTTCATTGACGCATTTTATTACGTAAAGCGATTATCAGAAAAGTAAACAGCAATACAGTGTTAATTTGATAAAGAATAACGTTCGAACTGAAATATTCTGAGCCTGCAAAGTATTAACAAAATAACGAACTTGTCTTAAAATGCTTAACATATGGTAAAACTAAAATCTATCTCAGCTACCCTGCAGTTCTACGTTTCAGCACTGAATTTTTCAGGGCAGAATTCAGACCTGCGCAGTAGGAATAACTGAATTCTTGCTTGATTTCAGTCGTGTATTCAGTTCTTCCCATGAAACTCATCAATGTGTTCTGAAATTATGCCTTAAATAAGCTAAGGTCATGACTCAGAAGGTCCTGTCTTTGATAGATTCATGGCTAAAACTCTCACAAGGGATGCCATGAATTCAGTACCAGCTATTCTATTTCAGGGATGTTTCAGCTGTAAGGAGGAGCTGAGTCTTTAAACATGTTTATAAGTCTTAGCGTTGCTGTAGTGGGGAGGGTACACAGAGACAAAACCCGAAATATCTGGGCTAAAATCATTTCTAAACGATGTTAAAAGTCGGTAAATCCCGGATTTTCTCAATCCAAGTACGAGGTGGATTGAGTTGAGTATGGATTTTTTGATCCCGGAATTATTGTTTTCATCCCCACTTTAGCGCGGGAGAGCTTGATATTAGCTCGATATAGGCTCAATTCAAAACCACACGATAATGTTTTTAGCTTACTCGGCCCTGTTTCGAATTCCGAGTCGGTTTTCGTGTAAATATTTGCATTTAGAATTTAAATTTAATAATGTTATACATCATGATGTTATATGAAAGATGACATGTATTTCAACGGTTACTTGATTAGGTTTGGAAAAAATTGGAATTGCTTAAGCAGCTAAAACCGGTTGCTCAATACCAAGTGGATTTAAATCCTCAAAAAGAAAAGACCTGATCTAATAGCCACAGACATTTTGCTTACTTTTCATATAAAATTGTGAACTTTACATTAGAACAAGCAACGTTTACACGAAAACCAACTCGGAATTCGGAACAGGGCCGATTATCCGAACTAGACTTGACCAAGGAGGACCGATATTGATATAAGCACGACATTCGTACTTGATATGATTTTGAAATTAGCTTGTTGCAAAGCTGAGCTCGATATTTAAACTGCACTCAATCCGAAAAAGATTACTTCATAAATGACTTAAGCTCTATATACAAATGTGAGGTGACCCTAAAATAAGCTTTAATGATGCCCATGTGTCTAATTTTACGACCCTAATTATTTTATGACCAGTAATTTCTTGCCAGCTCGAGTTCAATAGTTGATTGCATACCTCCGCTTCTCCCTTTAATAGACTTCAGTTTCCTTCTTATGCAAGCATTGCTATCTAAAACCTAAACTCTAAGTTGACCCAGCAAACATTTTTTTTAGTTTTTGATCACATTCGAGTCTTTTTCGAGTCCACGGTTTGAATTTAATAGTCATAAACGCGCTCGCATTGTGATCATAAATGATACTAATGTCGGGAGAAAATGGTACACTAGCCGCGACTCTTTTTGAAGAGACCTTTTTAGCCGTTTAAAAAACTACTTTTTGAGAATATTCGTGTCATTTTCGTATCTTTTCGTGGTTCGAAAAAGACTCAATTCATCACAAATGATTTTTGTTAAAACGATTTTTCAAATGTTGGGTTGGCTCCAGCAAACATTTTATGGAATTTTTGATCATATTCGAGTCTTTTGGAGTCCTCGGTCAGATTTAAATAGTTATAAATTCGCTCTTTTTCTGATCATATATTATACTTTTGTCGGGAGAAAATGGTCCCTAGCCGCGACTCTTTTTATACCCTTGCAGAGGGTATTATAAAATTGTCCGTTTAAAAGCAATCTTCACCAAACTTTGCACGAAGTCTTCTAGTACTTATACTCTGCACATTTGTCGAAACCGGCCGGATTGGATGACTATAGCATATAGCTGTCATAGAAAGAATCGGTCGAAAAGCTAGTCTTAGTGAGAAAAACTTTTTTCTTTTCAATGGAAACGCCTCCAAACTTCGTATTTTTGAGTTTCCCATGATTCCACTAAGTTTGGTCGAAGTCGGACATCTAAAGGGTGATTTTTTAGCTATTATCTTTTTGGCAACACTGGTTTAAACAGCTCACGCACGTTTCGTGTTTTGTTTCACTGTCAAACATCTTCAGTTTGGTCTATAATTTAACCATGAATCGTCTTACAAACGAACAACGCTTGCAAATTATTGAATTTTATTATCAAAATGCGTGCTCTGTTAAGAAAGTTCATCGCGCACTTCTTCCATTTAACGGTCAGTTTCATCGACCCACTGAAGCGGCTATTCGGGCTATTGTGACTAAATTTCGCACCAAATTTACATTGTTGGACATTAAACCACCAACACGCTTACGTAGAGTGCGAACTGAAGAAAATATCGCAGCTGTATCGGCCAGTGTTAATGATAACCATCAGTTATCGATTCGTCGTCGTTCGCAGCGATTGGGCCTTTGTTACTCAACAACGTGCAAATTTTGCGGAAGGATTTAGGTGTGAAGCCTTTCAAAATACAGCTGGTGCAAGAATTAAAGCCGAACGTCCTACCTACCGCAACGTAGAATTTTTGGTGAATGGGCTCTTGGAAAGTTGGTCGAAGATCCACTTTTCTACTCAATGGGTACGTAAATAAGCAGAATTGTCGATTTTGGAGTGAATATCAGCCAGAAGCATTGCAAGAGCTACCAATGCTTCCAGAAAAAGTCACAGTTTGGTGCGGCTTATGGGCTGGTGGCATCATTGGACCGTACTTCTTCAAAAATGATGCGAATCGTAACGTAACTGTGAATGGTGAGCACTATCGTGAGATGATATCCAACTTTTTTTGCCCACAATGCAAGAACTTGACTTGCATGACATGTGGTTTCAACAAGACGATACCACATGCCACACAGCACGGGCAACAATGGACTTATTGAGAGGCGAGTTCGGTGAATATTTTATTTTACGTTCGGGACCGGTCAATTGGCCGCCTAGATCATACTATTTAACGCCTTTAGACTATTTTTTGTGGAGGCTATGTTAAAGCCCATGTCTATACAGACAAGCCCGCTTCAATTGACGCATTGGAAGACAACATTGAAGCATTTATTCGTGAGATACCGGCCGAAATGTTGGAACGAGTATGCCAAAATTGGACAATGCGGATGGACCATTTGAGGCGCAGTCACGGTCAAAATTTGCATGAAATAATCTTCAAACATTAAATTATATGGACCGTACTATCGATTCAAATAAAGATTTCATGCATTTTTCTGAATTTTATGTGTTTTTTTTTTAAAAACTTTCCTATAGCTCTTAAAAAATCACCCTTTATATAGTAAAGATGTCATAGAAAAGTGAAGTCTGAAAAGTAGTCTTAGTTAGAAAGACTTTATTGTTTTCAATGGAAGCTGCAAGGGTATAAAAACTTTGGCAGCGCCGAAGGTAACTTTCCCCTATTTTTGAATAGTCGTTTTTGATCAATTTCGCCTCGTTTTCCAGTCATATTTTCAATCATTTTCGAATCTTTTTTGAGTCACATTTTCAATCTTTTTTGAGTCTTTTTAGAATCATATTTTCAATCGTTTGCTTTCCAAAAAATGAAATATTTAATTGAAGAATATTATTGAAAAAAGTTTATTAACATAGTGTAGTATTGTAGCGTCCACAAGATTCGGAATCTACAAAGAATTCTAAGAAAATTTCACCCATGAAACAATATGTCTTAAATCAATTCCTAGCTCCCGCTAAGAAGCAAAAAGTTTTCAGGTTGAGTTATTTTAAGGTATATTGAGGTATTTAAGGTAGTAAAAAAATAACACATTTTCCGATCAGTTTCAATACAATAATATTACCTCCGAAACAAACTGAGAATAATCTATTCAAACAATTCAAAGTCACTTTTTAGAGTTGGGTTTAGTGCGGTTACCCTTTCCAGCGATAAGCAGAAGCCAATTTGTCCAGAAATATCTTTCAAACGGCTGCCCTGATGAATTCTCTTTTTATTTTTGCTATTAATTGTTTCTGAAAACTTGTATAATTCATAACCAAATTGATATGTCAACCCAAAATAAGTACAAATTGCCTGAGTTTATCTTCATTTTTATGCATGTCCTCATAAAATTTTACCAAATCAGCAATAACGGCGACTGAAAGTTTTTGAAAGACTGATAACTCGTGAGGTATTATTGAGTCACTATGGTGATTTCTGTTTTCCTGCTTGACAGAGATAAGCTCTTCCAGCAATTTGGTAATTGTAGAACTTCTGGCTGAACTTCACTTCATGATTAAAATTGCTCAAATGAACAGAAATGCAGAATTTGACAAGTGCGTTGAAATTTCCGTTCGAATAAGAAATAAGAGATAATAAACAGCTTCGCATCGTCTAACGGGTCGATATATTATTGGCAACACTTTTTCTCCTGCATGATCAATTTGCGATTGATTTACATTTTGTTATTGTAATTTCAATAAATCACACTTTAAGCATTTGCAGGAGTCATTTTCGAGTCTTCGTATGTGCGATTACATTAGAGTAATCTCTTTTTAATCTTTAAAATTGCTCAAAAAAGATTCATCAAGGTGATTTTTGAATAGTGTGCACCCATCAACATATTAATGACTAGTACCGACGTTTTGCAGACATTCCCGTACGAAATTCGTTAGGAAAATACTTGGCTGGTCTGGTGGCAAGTGCTCACTACGAAGAGTTAGGGGATTCGTTAATGTTGCACCGGTGCATCTGAACTACAGGGTTTCGAATCTTCTTTTAGTAGTTAGGTTTTAATCTCATTTTAATCAACAAAAGGGCTCCAAGAAGAATCATTAAGGTAATTTTTGCTAAAACGATCTTCCAAATGTTGGGCCCATTTAGCCTCGCTGTATTGGTAAGAGTGACTTTACGACTCGTACTTGAAAAGTAAATCCGAAGGTCGAGATCAAATCAATCTTTTCATTACGTTATTCTTAGATTAGACATGTTTTTGGGGTTTCTTCGTTGTTCGTATTTAGTGAAAATGATATTGAGAGCCTTTCGCAGTCCGTATCCTATGCCTCATAATCACATTTCAAAATGGATCATTAGACACTAATTTTTTTGAATCCTCAGCATTCGAATTTCACGCTAAAAGTTCGGATTTTTTTTTTAACTCAGTCCAGAAGTCAACCAATTTTTTCGCGAATTTGCTCATAAAGACAAATGATGATCTGCGAAGATATGAGTCATCGATACATCCTATATTAGGGTATTTCCAGGACACTTTCGTATCCCGCCGAATTCATAATTACTTGCTTAAGTCTTGTGTGTGAATCTTTAACTTCTTTAAACTCCAGCATAAAGTATTTAAAAACTTTTTCCTGGACGTTGCTTAACAAACTATAATGTTCTCAGCAAGGCGCAAAGTCATTACTGCACCAAAAATGTATTCAAGAAAATTGTGGAAATTAGGTTCCATTTTGGTCTGCTGAAAAATGTAGAGTCAAAATTTTTAAAAGGAACAAAATAAGGCCCAAACATCATCCTGTCCTATTTGTATCCAGCGGATGTTTATCATCTTTTTCAAACATCACACACCAAGCCAGATATCAATTTACTCATATTTCTGCGAATTTATTTTCACACGCTGCCTCACGTAAATGAGTCATAACCACTGACCAATCCTGCCTCATTTTCGTGATCTGTGTTTTATTATATTTTTTTGGTGGGGGAGAGCCTGCAACACAAAATCCAAACAAAGCCCCAGCTGTTCGTTCTGATTCTCAGTCAAGTCAGCGACCAGCAATGTGTAAACAGGAAACATGTGCAGAGAGCCCAGCCAGGGCGAACAACTGCGCTTTTCCTTTCACGAAATGCGAAATAAATTTCGCTATCGTCGCTACCAAATCGCCAGGCGAAATGAAGTTGTAAGCTGGATGGCTGGCTGGCGTTACGTGGCCAACTAAGAAAAAAAAAAACAAAACCGAAATAAATCGAAACGCCATAAATTTCACAAAAACGCGCGCAACAATTAGAAACCAAGCAAACGGCCAACCAGCGACAACTTGGACTTCGACTTGGTCTGCAACGTCTGCGCATGCGCGCGCCGATAATTTCTTGTTATCGACGCGCCATGATCACGTAAATTATGTCCAAAACTGAAAATAAAATCACTAGCCAAACGACGGACGCGATGGTGAATTTTCGAATTGGAATTTAAGCGATATGCATTTTGGTGGTAGCTTTGACTTGGCTCTTTCGGTTGTTGATTAATTTTTGTGCGTTTGGCAACAGCGAAAAACTTTTAAGCGTCATTTTGTGTGTGTGTTTGTGTGTGTGTGTGTGCGAGTTGCTGTAGTTGATTAGGTAAAATCAATTTTCATGGCTTCAAGCTTTTATTGCTTTTTTTTCTTATTAATTACTGTTGGGTCTTTGGTCTAGGCAAATGGGAAATTGTAGTTTTTTCAGAGTACCGTATGGAGTCTCTATGGGTGCAGAATTTTTTAAGTAGCCTGTGAGGCTTGCTAAATAGGCAGATATGGTAGGGTATGAGTTAGTGAAAAGAAAAGACAAGTTATATCATCGAATCCAGATTTAATATGTACGCGTGACGCACGATGGCTAATTTTCAGGAATTTAATTAGTTACAATTGGCGCCTGAATGACGAATTTCACTGTGTGACAGTCAAAATAACTTCTGGGATGCGAGAAAGTGTAGGTTGCAGATAAAATTAAATATAACATTGTTGCATACCACAAATTTTTTTTGCACATCAACATTTTTTGTATTAAACTTTGCATCCTAATTTGTACGTCGTTGGAAAGAGAAACGGTGTATTTTCGAACGGTGTATTACATTGCAATCCAATTGATTTGGTTGCTCAGTTTTCTTCTCAAAAAATTTTTTTTAAATTTCGTATAAAAAACAATGGAATTTAAGTATCAGCGCTGTGAAGTTGCCACTTGCAAAAGAACGCAGCGCGGCAAGTCCTGTAACAATCCCTTAAAAATTGGATCGCAAATGAAGACAAGGCTTTAATTTAATCTCTAGTCTAGCTGAATTATTTTACATGTAGATTTTGTCAACCTGAATCTTGAACAAATGTGGCATCATACAGATCAGTTTAGTGTTGGCCTCTTCCTGTATCTCTCTTGCTTTGTTGCTCTGCCTCTTCAAATTCCATTTTCTTTGAGTGGAGTTGAAAAATTCGTTTATTCAAAACAATAAAATAAACAAATCAATTTGGAGCCAGCTGTTTGTGTGTTTTTTTTCTTTCCCCCCAAGATAATTTTTTTTTAATTCCCCAAATTAAAAATGAAAAAAATTAATATTAGTTTCAAAAATATTTATTTTTGCGTCTTCTGCAACCTAATTTATTAAAATCGAGTAATATTTGCTTGAGTTATTCAACTTTTTGGGAAAAAGGCATAAAAAAGCCGTATAAAAACAAGTAGGGAAGTCCTCGGTCAAACCCGACTAAAATATACTCTGTACCAATGAAAGTGTATGCTTAGTGTAAATTTAGATGCTGCAATAGCAGCTGAAAGCAGCGCTGCTACTGCGCTGCAGCAGAGAAGTTTCTTTTGCTTATATCTTGACTATAGTTCATCCTATCTTTACCAATCCTTTGGCGGATCGATAAAGAATCCCGATTACTAAATATGTCCAAAAAGAACGAACCTTCTATCTATAAAACTGCCGGAGGCGGGAGGGGGCGTGGCGAAAAGTAAAAATTAACTTGATCTGCCTGCTAACATATGAAGCTTATGTCCCCTTCATTTCAAATCTCTATCCCTTACCATCTCTGAGATCTATTTATTGATATGGAAAAACGACTGAAAGACGGATGGATAGGCAGACAGACGGTCAGCCTGAGGGACAGTACTTATTCTAAAAAAAAATTATTCAAGAATTTAACTTACAAAACAACAATTTTAGGATCAACAGTGCTATAATGGCGCGACTCATCAACATACTGCGGAAATTTTGTTATCCAAAAACATTTAATAACTTTGCTAATTATTAACCGATTTTAGAAATTAGGCAAACGTTTTAGCCGTGAAGATGTGTTCTTTTAAAATAATAAAACAAATTTTAGGAATTTCTAACCAAATAGTGTTTCAAAACGTCACCAAAATCAAAAATTGTTAAAAAAGACCACACAAAATTGGCTTACCTAGCAAATACTCCAAGATAAGAAATGAAACCTGTTATGTCATCTATGGTATGTTTAAAGACCTAAATTTCTTCTTTCCAAAGCCGGTAAGAAAATGAAAATCATTGGATATATGACGAAGTTATGGGCGTATAAGTGAGTTCTTGAGCTAAAAAACGGGTTTTTTACCGTTATTCAAAATTTCGATGTGCACCAAAAAATTCTAGTATGACACAAGAATCCACTGAATTATCTACAACCTACGCTATGTCCCATCCTACAAGTTTTGTTTTGATTTTTTTTTTGTCACACCGTGTTATTGACGAATGATAATAACAAACGAATATAACATATAACGAATTCTCTGGCACGGAGCTTATAAATAATTATAATTGACCTTTTTGAGACAACATAATTATAAATAGAAGCTGTACATCAGCGCTAGTAAGAGTCACTGAGGAAATTCGCAAACAGCTTAACAATTCTTATTTAACTCTTCTTACACTACTGGACTACAGCAAAGCATTCGACACTGTAGATCATGAAATATTATACACTGAGTTTAGGAACATATACAATCTGTCGCCAACTGCATTAAGGGCCGATTTCAGATTTCCTACATTGCACTGTCTGTCACATAAACTAACATATAAAAGTGTAAGTTGTGAGTTTATCTAACACATAGCAGCTATCTAGAAGATATGAAATCGGGCCTTAATCTACTAAAAACATATCTGACAGACAGACGTCAAGCTGTAGTGTTCGAATTTCGAATGACTTTCCCATTAAACGAGGTGTACCTCAGGGTTTAGTGTTAGGTCCTTTTCTGATTTCTATTTATTCCATATGTATGCTGACGTTCAATTATCTGTAAGACGGGATTTACACTGGTGATGCAAACTTCATGAAGTTTTTAAGAAAAGTTTTCTTTTCTTCTTTCCTACAAACCAAAGCTGTTTCAAAAACTTCATGAAATTTTCTTCATCATGTGAAAACCGACTTAGTGGGCCGATACGAAAGTTGCTAAATATATTTGTATATACTTAAATTATAGAAAATAGAAAGATGCAACATATTTTATTCAACATTTGACTTCATTTTACAAAAAACAATTAAAATAATATCATTTATGGTTTGGCTGCAAGTGGATAAAAACTTAAAAAAGGACTAGTTTTACATCAAAAAAGTATTGGCACCAATATCATTTTCAATGTTTTAGGCGAGATTTTGGATCTTTTAATGTTTGGTAAAGCCTCCTTAGGCCTTTATTACGCCTTCCAAGCGTCTACGCATACTTGCTACCAAGTTGTCAGTCTCGTCTGAGGTTATATTTGCCCATTCTGTCAATAGAGCTTGTTTCAGAGAATACTTGGATGTTATATGATGTTTCCGAACATATTGTTCCAGCAGGTGCCAAATATGTTGTAAAGCCTTCATGTCTGGCGATTGCGGAGGCGTTTTTAATTGCTTACAATGATAGATTAGCCATTCCTGAGCCAAATACGACAAATGTTTTGAGTCATTATCTCGATGAAACAATCATTGCTGTCCTTTTAACCCCAAAACTGAGACACTGGAAGCCAAGTTTTCCATTAAAAGTTTCATATGAAGTGTCTTGTACATTTTCACGTCGATAAAAACAAAATTTTTTTGCTTCAGAGACCGCAAAGCACCCCCATACCATAACATTTCCTACGCTGTGCTTTACTGTTATAAGAACACCACTTTATTGCAGCTCTTTGTTAGGCTTTCGCCAATTTTTTTGTGATTCGTCTTAACCAAATTGGTTAAACATTAATTCGTCGTTTATGAATTCATTTAGTTACGTGTGACGCATGACGCCTGATATTAAATATTCCAATATCGTTAGAGGGACGGTTAATAATATTAAATCGAAGAAAGTACTATTTTTCAAAATGATTAAACAGCTTACACAGCCCTAATAGTTACGCATGACGCGTGATGATAAATTTTACAAACTAAAAAATACTACAAATAAAGCTTATCAGCTTCAGCAAACATTCTGTTCATTCATTTTATTTCAAACTGAATCATTTTTTATGATTTTAATGAATTTTATTGCACAGTTTGGCCTTGTCAGTTTAGCCTTCCTGTTCAGTTGTAAACGCCTTAGGAATAGGATGAAAATGGTAAACTTCTTTAAGCCTTCGGCATTGTTTTGCTTACAGCCTCTACATTTGTATGACCAAAGCATATTATGTTATTTTCATCTCTTACACCATTTTGTTTTTTTTTTTTTTTTTTTTTGTTTTTCACTACCTTCGACATCTTGCCACTTTTGCCTGGCAATTTTGCCATCATTGAAGTGCAATTCGAATGCCTTCATTTATCTGCGCTGGGAACGCAATTTTTCATTTCTGTAAGTAAATATTGAAGCTAGGAGGAGGCCCAGACTCGAATCGATTACCCCGCTGCCGCCTGGGCAATGTAATCAGACAAATTCAATTTACGGCAATTTGCATGCCGCAGAGTCCATGAAAAATGACAATGGCGTTGGCTCCAACTTGGACACAGACTCGAACTCCGGCTGCTGTCATTCTAAATGTGACCAAGGCTGGCTGGCTGGTTGGCTTTGGCTGGCTGGCTGGTTGTTGGCAAGGCTGCACATTTGGCGCCTTATCGCTGCACTTGCATCTGCCAGGCTCACTTTCCTCCAGCTTCGCCTCCCACTCCTAGCGGCAGCAGCAGCAGCAGCTACGAGCAGGAAATGAAAAATTGCCAAACATGCCACGCTTTGGCTCTGGCTCAGACTCTCAGACATGCATGTTGCACATAATTGGCGTTTATGCCACAAGCGACGAAATGCAACCTGCAACCTGCAACAACCACAACAACAACAACAGTCGCAAATGTGGCTGATGCGTTTGTTGATACGCCCCGTTCCGTTGTTTTTTTGGGGTGTGTCCCCTCCAGCCAAATTGCGGCCACTTTTGGCGCACTCACTTAACCTTTGAACTGGCAAATGTTGTCGCCGCTGGTGCGCCACGTTTAAAACGTGATTAAATTAAATTAACATTTGCTTCCTAAAAAACAACAACAAAAAATTTGGTGTGCTGCGGCATGTGAAATTTAGTCATTAGTTGACAGCCACGCCTTCGCAGGCACGATTTTGGTCAAGGCAGGTGCAGACACGAGGAAAAGTTTTTGGCGCAGAACGCAATTAGGTTCAAGACCTTAAGAATCTTACACTGAGAAAATAAAACAATAAGGTTATACATTTTTAAGCTAAAAATGCATAATAATCTTTTTGATTTAATATTTGATAACAAAACGAGGTGAAGTCTAGTCTGCATAATTCTTATATCAAGAAATTTTATTGGCCAATGTTGACCAGCCAAGAAATTAAGAGCAGCTCGGCTTACCCCTTTGGGCTATAGAAAGCCAGAGCTAAGCGTTTTTTCCCAGAAAAAAAAAGATAAGATCAATATCTATTTGATATACCAGCCCATATTTTACATACTTGATATTTTGATAAACGTTACAAAATCTTTTCGTAGTATATGAAAACAAAAATTAAAGAAAATGTAAAGAAGGAAAGAGACAAAGGAGGTCCTGAGTTCGAGCCCCTGTCGAAGTCGTTAAAATAAATAAAAGTTAAGTAAATGATAAGCTTGTTATTTGTCTGATTCTCTAAAATTATAGATAATACTTTTGGTGTTCTGTTTGATGCTGTTAACTGTGGATCAGCATGATCAGTATGAAGTAAAGGTAGTTTAACACTTTGAACACTTTGGTAGTAGGACGATTGAACTCTTCATTCAAAAGAATGAATGAATCAATGAAAATGCTTAAGAACTTTTGAAAACATATTCACGGATTACTGAAGCTAATGTGACTCATCTTTTGACACATAAGCAATCATGAGAAAAAAGATTTTCGCTTGATTATAAATCATTGTTTTTTTTTGTCCCCATCATTCGGAGAAACAAACAGTTGTTAATTGGTATACTGAAACGAACATCGATGATGCCCATTGCTCTGTTCATTGAAAAGAATGCCGAATAAGGCACAAGTGCAACTGCTCGCCACGGAGTTTGATGTAAAACTGACTTATTCTAATGTTTGTGTTGGTCAAGTAAAGAATTCCGTCTGTTTATGACGCGGTCCATTGTCTGGTCATTTCAAACAATTGGTCATTTTGTGAACTTTGGTTATCTGTGACTGATTTAAAACATTTATTAATTCAAATGCGTTTAGACGGACGGGTCAGTTAGTTTTCATAACTTTAAAGTCAAACACAACACGACAAGGAGGCTGGCATTAAAGGAGGGTTAAAGAACCTCCGGTTCTTCATTGAGCAGACAGGGTCCTCTGTCCATTGCTTAAGTTTGGGAATTTCAAACTTACAAAAGAAATTTCTGTTTCCGAAATGTCGTTTAAACGGACGCCTGTTGTTAAGTGAGTGGGAGAAGCGGTCTGTGAACAAAATCCGTTAGAGGCGGGTTTTTCTGTCTATATATGTGTGCGCAGTTCTCTGTGTCCGTTTTAAAGTTTAGCTTAATGTTTGTTGGTGTGTTAATAATGTGAAGCATCTCCAGAGTGAAGCACTTGTTATAGTGACGCTCTTGTTGGAGAATGCTTGTAGGGTCAAAGTCGAGAGAGTGACCGCTCTCAGCACAGTGCACAGCAAGCGGTGTTCTGTGAGTGTTGGTTTAATCCTGTTTTTTTTATATCTGATTTGTGTCCAGATAGTCGATTCTTAAGTTTGGATTTTGTCGTCCCAACATATATATTGTTACATATGTTGGTCCCGTCTCCAGCGCATGGTATTTTGTATTATATGCAGCCATAGTGTATGTTGGTTTTTGAGCTATTGTGGTCTGTTCTCTGTCATAAAAGTCCGATTTGACGAGTCTGTCAGAGTACTGATTTGTACATTTTGGTCTGCTCCGCTGGTGTTCTTGTGGTTTCTTTTCCAATCCCTTTGATTATCATCATTAAAATGTCGTGTGGAAAGTCATTCATTGTCAGTAAATTTTTGATAGTCCTTAAGTAAGCTTTGTGAAAAATTGGATCGCTCGTGTCTATTATCCGCTTGGCAAGATTCTTAGCCGTATTGATTATCATATTTTTCGGATGCTTAGAATGATAATTTATTATACGTTCTAAGGCTAAGGGTTTTTGATACCAGTTGACTTTAAATGTGTTGTTTACCCTGTGGACTTAGAATGGTAATTTGTTATTTTCTTCTGTCTCCAACGTAAATTGTATGTCCTTATGACTCGAGTTTAGTGACTCTAGAGTTTTTTGAATGTCATCTTCTCTAACTATCGCAAATAGATCGTCAACATACTTAGTTAATAGTCTGGTGGTCTTTACATTTTTCAGCACTCTTCCATAACAATATCCGCTAGTATTGGAGAAGCCGGAGAAACTAAAATAACTCTTAGGAGCAATTGGAGCAAGAGCTTGCCCACCGCTGGTCTAGGTTGACGAAATGTTATCTTTAAGTAAACATTTTAATCAAGCCCACAAGGCTTCTTCAAAAAACAAAATTCTTCTGATGAATCTTATCTTATTTCATTATTATTATCAAAGGGGTTAGCTCTTTAATTGGGGCTCACAGCCGATCAATAACAAAAACACCGTGAGAAGTAAGATCGCTGCATGATACTTTAACGTCGTGTAAAGAGGAATGCCTTAAACATTTTAGACCGCTCTCGGATATGTAGCGTTTGGAAATAGAAATTGAAAGGGAACCACCTTTAAAATTCTGTCCCTCACCCTAACAGTAGGTAGGCTTGCTCGCCGATGGTATTTCCCTTTTAATAAATTGGGCTGGGAAAATTCTTGTGCGATGGGAGTAGACCACAATAAAATGTAAGGCCATAAAATTTTTTTTACCTGTAATGGAAGTCTGGGCATGAAAACTTTAAATAAAAACGAGAGCGTAAGTTAAAGTCGGTCCTGCCCGACTTCGATATACCCGTTATTCAATGCAATTAGTGTTTAATAGCCTTTACCTATGTTAATTAACAGAGCATTAACATTAATGTGACCATTTCAACATTTTGTGAGCAAAAAGTGCATGTAAAAGTATGCAACGTTTTTTATAACCTTTATAACTCTGCCATTGGGCACATACACTACACTGCAAAATATAAGCTTGATATCTTCAAAATTGTTGGAGATATTCAACATTTTTTATTGTTGGGGTGGGAGGGGGCGTGGCCAAAATTTGCGTAGGGACAATAGGAGTCAACATACAAAATTTGGTGGCTCTAGCTCTTCTAGTTTCCGCGATCTAGGTGTTCATACAGACAGACGGACATGGCTATATCGACTCGGCTGTTGATGCTGATCAAGAATATATATATTTATAAGGTCGGAGATGCTTCCTTCTGCCTGTTTAATACATTTGCACGACTTTAGTATACCCTTTTTACTCTACGAGTAATAGGTAAAAAAATAGGGGAAAGTTAACTTCGGCTCGGCCGAAGTTTTGTATACCCTTGCAGTTTGTTTTTATACCCTTGCAGAGGGTATTATAAAATTGTCCGGATGTTTGTAGCGCATAGAAGGAAGCATCTCCGACTACATAAAGTATATATATTCTTGATCAGCATGACGAGCTGAGTTGATTTAGCCCTGTGCGTCTGTCCGTCCCGTCTGTCCATCTGTCCGTCTATTTCTATGCTATCTCCTCCGTCAGTTTTAAAGCAGTCCTCACCAAACTTTGCACGAAGTCTTTTGGTACAAATACGCTGCACATTTGTCAGAACCGGCCGGATCGGATGACTATAGCATATAGCTGCCATTCGGAAAGAAGAAGTTCTAGTGCGAAAAACTTTTTTTTTTAATTGGGATCGTCTCCAAATTTCATATTTAACAGTTTGTTATGTTTTTACATGATTGCAATAAGTTTGGTCGATATCGGACATCTATTTAGTAAAGCTCCCATAAAAAGGTCAGATAAGTAGTGTTATTTTGAATATGGTTGGAGGTCATCCGTATTGAAGTTCTTTGCCAGATCGGGTTCTGTGAGCTTTAATCCCAAAGCGTTCTTTTCTGGATCCTAAATTAAATTCAATAGCTTAAAAAAAGATGTTTGGGCAAATTAAGAACCAAAAATAAAATTTATTAGCAATTTTTTTCCAAATTTTCCACTTTGATTTCTTTCACATTACATGACAAAAATGAACAGAACTTCTTCAAATTTCAAGCTTCCGACATGTTCAGCCACTCAAAATATTTGAAAAAGATGCAGCTATAACTTATATTTTTATCAAAATTTTTGAAGGATGCATCTTTTTTGCTAGGCTAAGTTTTGGAGAAATCAATTTTTTTGCAAAGAAATGTTGGAAACAAAAATTTTTCAAAATTTTTAACAGAAGGGCTTTTGAATCCTGAGCAATCGAAAAAATCGCAAAGGTCTCTTTAAACGGTTTTCGAGTAATTTAAAATTTTACAAAATTCAAAATTTGACCTTTTATAGCGCAGAGCTTTCACAAAAGAGTCCCAATGAAGCTCAAATCTTAGGGTTAATCTTTTCTCATAATAAGCTTCCTTTGGTCCAATTTTCATCTAATACGAAGACATCATCTCAGAAAATATTTGTATACCCTTGCAGAGGGTATTATAAAATTGTGAGGATGTTTGTAACGCATTGAAGGATCAGCATGACGAGCTGAGTTGATTTAGCCTTGTCCGTCTGTCCGTCCGTCCGTCCGTCTGTCTGTTTCTATGCTATCTCCTCCGTCAGTTTTAAAGCTATCCTCACCAAACTTTGCACGTAGTCTTCTGGTACATATACGCTGCACATTTGTCGGAACCGGCCGGATCGGATGACTATAGCATATAGCTGCCATAGGAACGATCGGTCGAAAAACTAGTCTTAGTGAGAAAAACTTTACTTAGTTTACTATCCTTTCCCATGATTTCACTAAGAGTGGTCGAAATCGGATAACTAGAGCATATAGCTCCCATAGGAACGATCGGTCGAAAAACTAGTTCTAGTGAGAAAAATTTTTTTAATTTTAATGAAAACGTCCTTATCATTGGCATACTCTTATTTTAGATACTTTTACACAACTCTACAAAATTTGGTCGAAATCGGATTACTTTAGCATATAGCTCCCATAGGAACGATCGGTCGAAAAACTAGTTCGAAAGAGGAAACCTTTTTGTTTTTAATGAAAACGTCCTTTTTATTGGCATATTCTTATTTTATATACTTTAACACATTTCTACAAAATTTTATCAAAATCGGATATAGCTGCAGTATGAATGATCGGTCGAAAAAGAAGTTCTAGTGAGAAAAACTTTTTTGTTTTCAATGGGATCGCCTTTAAATTTCGTAATTAACTGTGCATTATGTTTTCCATGAGATCACCAAGTTTGGTCGAAATCAGACATCTATATAGTATAGATCCCATAGAAATGTAAGGTCCAAAATGTAGTCTTAGTTAGAAAAACTTTTTGGTTTTCAATGGAAGCTGCAAGGGTATACAAAACTTCGGCCGAGCCGAAGTTAACTTTCCCCTATTTTTTTGCTTGGAACGCCCTAAATATAGAAATAGTTTTAAGTTATTAAAAAAAGGAATATGGAAATAAAATATAGTCACCTTAAAGATTTTTGGTTTTATTTGATTTTAAAAGTGTATAAGCTTAAGCTTAAAATGGCACGAATTTCATAAATTGAATATAAAACATAAAAAGACAAATTTCCAAGCTTACAATGTGGCGAAGTAGATAATGGGAGCACCCCTCTTCACAGAGCACTGAACTTTTCAAATGTTTTCTAGTAAATTTCGTTATCTATTTTATATGTGTTCTATGTTTGTGTCTCACAAGCGGCTTTGTTTGATTTGCAAAAATGTTGACCCAATTTAGAGCGCAATCTTCTTCTATGTAGCAAACATTTGTCATAAAATGTAGCTATCAATTAACAGTTTGCGATATCGGTAAAGGACAAACCAATCAAACAGATATCTGTACAATACATATATAACTCAATCTGATCTATGTGACATGTATGAGGCTTGACAATTGTGAAATTGTAGACATTTGTATGCGGTTTAATTTTATGCTGTCAGAGTGTCTCTGTCGTTTCTGTCTCTCTGCCTCTGTGGTTCTGCCAAGCAGACGCACCCTGTACTTGTTCTCAATATCACATTACTTCCCCATCCCCATTTGAGGCATTCCCTTTGGTCACACATCAGCAACAGCCGCGAGAGTTTTGTTTATTAATTTAAAACGATTTCTTGTCGTTGTTATGTTAATCCGTTTTATCTGTTATTTCTCTGTGTGGGGGGAGGGGGTTCGGGGTTTGATTTTGTTATAGATTTATGCTGTATGCGGGTGGTGGCTTTAAATTAGGTTACAGAGTGCAATGAACTGCAAAATTCTAGCAACATTGTTTGGCAACATTCACTCACCGCTTTCCTCTCCCTCTTTTCAATAGTTTTAATAGGGTCGCCACTGATAAGCCATCTGCTCCAAGTGTATCTTATGGCCTACACTTCTGAGTAGTTTGAGCTCAAGTGGAAAATCTTTTATTTATTAAAGCCACTTAACTTTGAACTTAACTTTGTTGTGCACTTTTGTTTGTTATCAAAGCCCTGGGGGAAATGCATTGACCTCGTTTCTCATGTATTTTTTCTTTGTATGTTGCCAAACACTGTAAACTCCAGGCGGGGGAGGGCGCGGCCAAGCAATTGGTGCACAACGGAAGCGAAAACTAACAAACAAAATTGGAAATGCATCGCTGCACACAAAAACTCACGAAAAGCGTTTCTCTCCAAAAATGGAAAATATATTTAGAAAATTTTAAAAAGTTATGGTCGATGTTTACCGGTCAACGTGAGGCACAAAACTGTCGACACAAAACCAAAAGCGAAACTCAAAATGTAACAGACCAGAGAGCAGTCAACCGCGAGAGAGAGAGTCCGAGACTAAGAGAAAGGGAAAGAGAGCATGCGCGTGGGCGAGCGCCAGTGCACTTGTGCTAGCATCTGGCGGCAGCTGCATTAATGCGTCCCATTATGCCACATCTCAAGGGTGGGTTCCCTTCTCCAAAAATGCAATACAACTTCAAACTGGGGTAATCGTGAGCATTCATTCCAAGTGACGGCAAGTGGTGAAAGTGTTGGACTTCATTAAGTTCATACTATCACTCAGAGTTTATTCAACTCGGTCAGTAACTTCACACAAGTGTGTGTAGGGGTGAGAGCTCTACTTATTTATTGATGGGGGATGATATGGATGCTGAATATAATAACAAAAAACTGTTGCTTGCTTTCAGGCGTGCCACCAAATTGGCGCACTAGGACAAAGCAAGACACCCTTTGTCTTTGAGGTGTGTGTGTGTCATTCGGCGGGGTGGATTGTCATATCACTTTTGACACGCACGGGCCTAGCAATCTGTTTAATTGAGGTGTTTAGCATGCTAAATAATTAAAAACCCGTCTGGGCTATGCACACACACATAACCAGCAAAGGTCATCATCATAAATTAGACACGCGACTGAGTGCCATTCAAGTGTGGTTCTGTTGCTTCACAGAGCTTTGAGTGTCATTCAGGGATGTCAGCTTTCTTTAAGTTGAAGTAAGTATTAAAGCTCAAAGAAAAGAGATGTTTGGAGGTAAAGAAAAATGAAGACGTTAATTCAGGATTAAAGATTTCAAAATTGAAAGAATGTGCAAGCAGAAAATAGAAAATATTATTAAAGTACAATTGGAAATGATACATCACTTCTAGATTTTTGGTAAGTTGAGCTAAAAGTTTCTAAAAATGCATATTTTGTCGCATTTTATGCACGTTTTCAGGAATTCTTTTCGTTGGTTTTGTCTCACTTTGATATTATCGTACAGTTCTATTTCTTGGGTATAAAAAAAACTATCCCAAATTTTTCTTAGATTTTTTTTAAGCGAAGATATTCCATTTTTAGTACATGTGTTCAAAATTACCATGTTTTCTACCACCCATAGATATGCAATGGAGGTTGTTTTGCATAGCATATTTTTGGGCAGACAAGGTAATAATTTTGAGCACATATATTCAAAACGGTATATCTTCGCTTAAAAATTGTTTTATCTTAAAGCTAACGAGTAATACTGAATGATAATAGCAATAAGAGTTAAAACAGTAGTATAGGTTCCCCAAAAAACGGGTATTAAAAGGGTCAAAATAGGCATTTTAAGCAACTTTAAACTCATTTTCGAGAATCACCATCAATCCTTCAATATACCGAAAAAAGTTGAGCTGAGTTGAGAACAAATCTACAGCAAAAAAATTGTTAAAAAATACCAATTTTAAACTTTTACACTCTCTTTTTTGCAAAATAAAATGAGAAAACCCCAAAAATTTTTTCAAAAACTAATTATGAGCAAAGTTACATGCATTTTTAACACAAAATACAAAAATTTACATAACGAAAAATTATTGATTTTTGGCGAAGTTTTGTTCGAAAAACAAAACTATGATCACAACACTCCATGTTCCGTGTGTAGAACTGGCATGAAGATGGAGAGAGGATCAGAATGACGATAAATGCACTAGGGAAGCAAGAAATAATATTGATATATCGATATTTTTGTCAAAAAATATTATATATCGTTATCGAATTTTTCCCGAGGCGATATATCGGATATCGAATATTTTTTGGTGATATTTTTCGGCGATAGTGTTGATTCATATTTTCGAATGCTTCTTGTTGTTGCCACGTGTTTTAGCAAGGTATGAGCTAAGGCATTTCGAATGCTTTTTGTTCAAGTAGCTTTTATTAGGGAGTTGGCCCCAGCTAAATCGATTTAGCTTGTCTGAGTACATAGCAACATGTTAAAATTGAGCTACAATTTATAATGATTTTGTAATCTACATCTAAATATGACGACTATTAAGGTGCTTCAAATTATAAAAATGTTAAAAATTTCATTCAAAATTTGAGTTCAACGAATTTGAGTTTTTTTCAATTAAATTAAAAATTCCTCAATTCAACAACTCAAAAGCTCCACAGTGAATACCCCAAATATAAATTCATTCACAAGTTTGAACTTCTTTTGTTATAAATAAAATAAAATACATATAGTTGTTGGGATTATCAATTTGGTTAAAAAACAATACATGTCTTTTAATTTATAGTTTGCAAGGCAGTAGTCCGGGCCTAAGAACCGTTTCGGCTCGGGTTTTTGCTAGCTTCTATTTAAGGGCAATAGTAGAGAAGTTTTTTAATTAGACTTATAATGAATCGGGGCCCATTCGGGTAATGGTTAATGTTATTAAAAGATTCTTTAGCTGGACGCTTTTTTCTCATCAAATATATGTCTTATTTTTTTACCAAAACAGTCTCCATGATCTAAAACTCCGTGAAACAAGCTTCGGATCAAGTAAAGGAACCGGTCGGAGATCTGAACCTTCGACTTCCCAATGGGCTTAAGTCCCCGGACCGAACCTTCTCCAGAATTTCAGAGGTTTGCCGACATCATATTTTGTAGAGTGGAGTTTTGATCCCTAGACTTTGAACTCAGTTAGATCGAAGTTTTTAAATTGACATATAAATTGCCTTAATGACCGAATTGTTATAAAAAAAAATTGCCATGTTTTGAAAATATCGATATTATCGAAAAATATCGATATTATCGATACTTTTTACCCAAAAATTTTTATTTCAAAATGATACTTTTTCAATATCGTCAAAAATATCGATATAGATATTTTTGAAATATCCGACAACCCTAAAATACATTAAGCCTTTAGTATACACTTAAGCGTGTCTTTTAATTTCGAATCAATGTACTTATATTAAATTGAAAAATGTCGAAAATTCCATACATATAAAGACATCTACTGCTACTACTACACTCCCTCTTTCCCCATAATTTTCCTAGTAGGGGGTTTTTTTTACAGTTTTAGTTACAGCTTTGAGCGACTTTAAATCAACTTTTTTTTAATCAAATTAGACTCCCGTGAAGCTTGTTGCTGACTTGAGCAAATTTGAGTACAAGTGAAAATGTTGTACGCGAATTAAGGCATTTAGCGAGAAATGTACCAGCTGCAAGCGAAAGTCCAGGGCAAAAATTGTAGAGGAGAATGCAGAGAATGTTTGTGACTAAACAAGTGGCAACTCTTAAAATTCTAAGGGTTGCCGTACTCATCAAATTAGAATTAAAAACTTGAAGGGTAGTTATCTCCCATTGACAAGCTAGGGCAAGTTTACAACCAAGCAACCAAACCAGTTCTAAAATAAAGTGAACAAACCCAAACCCTAAAAGGGAACAGTTCATTTCATTAACGTATTTAATAATGGAAAACGTCCTTGCAAGTATAAAGAAATTTTCGAAATAAATGGAAAATGCCTTGAGTTTGGCAAGTTGTTTCTTTTCTTGATAATTTTAGAAGAATAATCATTCGTTTGAAAATCACTAGTACATTTTGAAATTTGTATTCAAAAAAGATGAGTAATAGGAAAAGCGATCATTATTTAATGGTTCAATTTTAATAGTTCAAGCGAAAATTCAAACTGTTGAAAATCTTTATAAGAGAAAGTGCAAAGTAAAAATGGTTTTGAGTGCATAACTGTTTGGAGTATTGAGCTCTTATTTTATTTTGGATTCAATCTAAATTTATTTGTTTTATGCCTAATATATTCTGATTCAGAATAGTTTGGCAAGTTCCCAAAACGATGGACTTAAAATAGCCGATGGTTAAAGCTTCTGTCATTTACCGAACCGAATAATTCCTAACTTGCGAACCCTTTTTCGTAAACTATTTATGATTTCTTCATCTAACGCTATATGGTTGGTGCTTGGCTTTTCCTCTTTTTAATCAAAGCTTGTAAATAACCATCAATTCATATTTCTACTCAGCACAGCACACATAAAAAACAGAATATATGAAGCAGAATCATTAGCGGTCTCTACACAATAGAAATTGTAGCTGATACCGCTATTTGTGTTTAGTGGCTCTGGTTGATCTGTCTGAGAATAACTCAAGAACAGGACATTTTTAATCGAGCGCACAATGCATGATCAGTAGGGCTTATTTGTGCTTTTTACTGTTGTTGTATAGCGCGAGCGAAAAGTGTATGTGCTAGAGGGAAAGATAGGACGCAGGTAATTTGCTTTTTATTTTCGTTTCCTCCATTTTCAGTCTTATATACTTAATCTTTGCGTTTATTTTTGGTTTTCCCTTTGTTTTAATTTGATGTAGATAGTATTTTGCTGACTTTTTTACTCTTTAAGGCTGATTTCCAGAACGCACGAAAACACATTTTTATGTCAAACTTCACATGAACTAGATGAACACTTTTAAAATGCTTTGAATTCTGAATGCCTATGAAAATCAGTCTTATTTGAATGAAGTATAGTGCCGAAATAAATTTTTATGTCTTCTGGAATCAGGCCTTAATAACTAACTTTTCAGTTTACTTTCATCATTCTAAGATCAATCTTCCTTTCTTCTTAGTTTTTCAGACTTTTTCATACTTTTTTGTTAATTTTTTTTAATTTTGGTTCTTTCCTTGAACTGTTCTTCATTCTCTTGTCACTATTACTAATTATAAGTGATCTTCCTTTTTTCCTTGAAAATATTTCGTCTATTTTTTCTTAATTTTTATTTTCAATCTCCCTTTTTACCTTCTTTTCGTATTGTTTATCTTTCCATGTTTTGTTTGTCCAAAAAGAATTTAAATCATTATTTCTTAGAGTGTAGCTTGTCTAGATTCTATTTCAGTGTCCATAAACTGAAGTCAAATGAATTGCGTCTAGCTTAGGTGACATTTCGTGACCAAGCTCATGTCCATTAGCCACGGAACCAAAACAAATGATTATGGCGCTCCACATATGAAACCCACACAAACACACACAAACACGCACATGCACATAAACAGTGGCCACCGACCAGAAGGAACTGTGCCAAAGTAGAAACCAAAACCATAAAGTAAAAGTGTAATTATGCCTCAGCCAAGCATGGAAACCGCAAATGCATGGGCTACCGTTTTTCAGCTTTACCAAGGATGCGGGCCACGCATGCGCCGCATGCAGAGATCTTGAAGTTTGGAGACTTGCATAACCATAACCCACCAGGCCGGCCGCAAAACAGTTTGGCTCTAAGTAATGTGACAAGCGTTAAATGCGCTTTGGAATCGATTTGATTTGCAATCTCGATGCGAATTTAATTGAAAAAATGGCGCTAGCCAATTAACTGTAGCGCCACTCGCAATGTGCTGGATGATGGCGATGGCGATGCCGATGGTGATGGTGGGTGGGCGTAGGCAGCTGTAAGGAAGTCAGTCGGTCGGCGAAATGGCAAAAAAAAAACAACTGCATGCAAATGCCAGCCACTCGGCCCACGCAAATTATGAAAAATTATGAACACCGCGTGCCATTTGGAAAGGCGATTTCACGCTGCCTAATGAAACAAATTATAAGTGGCCACTGGCCACTGACCATATGCCCATTGCCCATGCGGAAACACATGAGAGAGTGTGTGTGTGTGTGTGTGTGCGGTTGTATAAGACGAGCAAACGGGTAACCGTAACCCAAACCTTAAACCTCCGGCAAATGGTAATGCGATACTTTTGCCTTAGCCGCTCTTCAGCGATTTGTCTGCTGTTTTGAATTTCTGCTTATTACCAAATATTTCTGCACTAAAACAAAAAGACAAACAACAAACTGAAACTGAACAAAATGTCTGTTTGTGTCTGTTCACAGGTCTCTGAAATTTAATTCCTATACCCTCGTCAGGTTATGATGCGTCACATTAAAGGAAGCAGGCATAAGACTCTTGGAACGATGGTTCGCAATAAAAAATAACTTATTTTCTTATGATATAATTGTAAAAAATATCGAAATTATGGCAATATTGTCGAAAATTAATTTAGATTTGGTTCACTTGAAGTCATCTTGTAAGAGGATTGAGAAGTTAAGGTACATTCCTATTCGATCGGTTTTCGGTCTAACAAAAAGACTGGCCTTAAACCGATCTAGTACGCTTTGCTTTAAGAGCATTAGAAGAAAATATCACTTTTTATGTGTTAAATTAAACCGAAACTTGGGAAAGAAAATACATTCGATTAGACTTATGATGGACTAATCTACTAGTCTAAAGGGCCTTCTCCACATTTACTCACCGAATCACATAAGAAATTCCATTAACAAAAACTTACTTTACATGAATTTTTTACATAGTTTCCGTTTACCCAAGATTCAGATGAAAAAGCTTACCTGTAAGAAGAACAGAAGAAATAGATTTATTAATTTATTAGATTGCCGCTTTAAATATTCAAGCCAAATTAGTAAAGATATATTCCCGGAAGTCTTTTTTAGAACTCATATTAAAACAATTTGTATTCTTTAGATGAAGTTGATTTCAATTGTTATAGAATGGACATATTCAGAATAAGCCAAAAATTCTGAAATCTTAAAAAAAAAAAGTTTTGTAAAGTTCTCCTCATTTGAGTTCAGTGCTTATGGTCATCACCTAATAAAACATCTGAAAGGAGTGACACGGAATACGATTCGAACAATATACACCCCTGTTCTCATTTCCGAATTCGATTGATTGGAATTTGTAAGAGTGGTGTTTTCCAAAAAACAATTGAAGAAGTCGGTTGAAACGATTTTTAATAAAGAGTGTCGAATGAAAATAACTGGAGAAATTGAGGTTCAAAGTCGAATAACGCAGTCGGTTTTTTAAAGCTGGCGCATTTACCAATTCCGATTCAGCATGATTCAATCGAAATAGAAAACGGGAACAGCCAGAATGTCTTCGAAAAGTCTCAAATTAATATAGCTTAATGATAAACGAAGAAGACACATATGACAATATAGGGACTGCGAGACGCATCACTTTATATCGGCACTAAACGAACGAGTTTAATTTACGGAACGGCAGAGTTTGTCACTCTAAGCCAGGGGTCGAAAATGAGCGCAGAAAAGTTTGAGCTCTGACTTTAATGCTCGGCCGCTGCCGACACAGCAAGCAGAGGCAGAGAATATATAGCACAGCTAATTTTTGCTGACTCATATACTCGTATACGTCTCAGCTCACTCTTCGGACTCCTGTTCTAGACAAAAGAAAATGAAGTTTTCACCGATTAATCCACTTAGAAATGTTAAGATTTTTGAGGAGAGACGAAAAAAGGCCCTACGCCAACGGTTTTTCGCAAAATCTCAATAAAACCATTTTAAAGAGTCGATAAAAAGAGACATTTCCCCTGGGTGCAGATTTTCTAGACTACCAGGATCTTTAAAGAATCGTATTCCCAGGTACTAGGTGAGTTTAATAAGAATGCAGTGCAGTCGCAGTGTAGCTGTAGGCTAAAGCTGCCAAAAAACCTATTTTAACGAACTCGATTTTATAATCGATTTTTTTTTTTTTATTTTGAGAAACATTGATATCATTTTCAAAAATCGATTTAAATTGAATATAGATTATAGACTTCTTGACGTAAGAAATTCGTAAAATTCTTATGTGGCTCTATTCTCTAGCTGTTTTAGTCATAAAAAAGTTTATTAAACTTTGCGTTTGAGTTCGGCGGTAAAGAGTAGGTCAATTTTAACCAATTTGCTGAAATTCATAGAAAATAGAGGCAAGTCAGAGATAGATGCTATAAACCAAGGGCGGAACCAAATCGAACTGAACGCAAAAAAGATTTGTGAAAAGAGCGAAGCAGTCGACGGCTTAAGATTTCTTATCACTTGCCCTGTCGCTGATTTCCGTCAGCAGCGCAAGTCGGAGCTGCTGCTTTCGATCAAAAGCGCAAGTCGTCGGTTGCTGCTGTCGGTAAAAAGCACAAGTCGGCGGCTGCACCGTCGCAACAGAAGTTGCTGGTGACTTTAATCTGCTTTTGCGTTTTCCATACTACAATCAAATAAAAAATTGCGACTTTTCTCATAACACGTTGCAAAAATCATATCTTTTTAACTATATGAGTTATTCATTAAATTTTTTTTTCGTAATAGTTTGCAAACTTCAAAGAACTTTTTTATGTAAAGTTCCTAAGCTTACGCCCATAAATCAGGTCGTAATTAAATCGTGTATCTCAAACTTTTGATTTTTTGGTCAAATTTGATGGTTTTTATAAGAATCTTTAAAATTCAAATCAAAACCTAAAAATATATTTTTTAAATTCTCATTCTGATCATAATTAGCAAAAAAAAAAACAATTTTTTGAAAAAAAATTTTTTTTGAAAGGAAAATCTTATTAATTGGTAGCAGGATAAAATTTATAGTCAACAAGTTTTTGAGTAACATCGCGTGTTTTTTTCGAGGTTAGGTAAGTTTTATTTACATAACTTTCCGCAAACGCAAACCAACGCGACCAATTTTACTCAATTTAGATAGATAATTGATAACTTTAGGCTGTCTAAGAAATGACATCAAAAACTTTTTGAAACTTTTTTTGTGGGAGTCTACCAAAGTTGATAATCAAATATGGAGTATTTACCAAATGGCTCTATTTAAAAAAAGTAAACCATCGTCTAACATTTTTTCTTTTCTTTTATTAAGAACAAGCATACTTTTCATAAAAGTCCAAAAAGACAATGATCGGTGGTATAGTTTGCCGACAATTTAATTTGAAACTTTAAGTTTTTTGCAAACCTGCACATTTCCTTGAAGACATATTTGTTACACGATCTCCAAATAAGTTCGGATCGGATTTTTTTGGAATATATCTTTATCGAAAAAGTTAACTTATTTTGTCACGTGCTTCAGTCAAAAAATTGATTTTTGCGGCAGAGTTCGGGCAGAGGCCCCACTGTGCGACGACTGCTGCTGCTGCAACGCTTTTTTCTCAAATCGTCAGTCGAAGCTGTGAAAAGTAAAATATATGCGAACATGTAGAAATACAAAGTGAACTAAGTATGGATATTCTACATTTTTCATTGAACAAACTGAATACCAAACGAAAATTTAGGTTTTCCACATTAACGTTCAGATATTAAAAACTAACATGCGGGTGTAGAAATTATAACGAGAAATGTAGCTAAATTATTTTTAAGTACTTTTATTTTTTGGTCTCGGTGGACCTTTCTGTGGAAATGCCCATATGCAATAGTCATCCGATTTAGACAAAAATTTGTTGAATTATGCAAAAACACACAAAATCAATATATGCCAAATCTTAAGGCGGTACCATTAAAAACAAAAAGTTGTTCTCACTAAGCCTAATTTTTTCACAGAGTATATTGAGTTTGTGCAAAAGTATGTAACAGGCAGATGGAAGCTTCTCCGACCCTATAAAGTATATTTATTATTGATCAGCATCAACAGCCAAGTCGATCTAGCCATGTCCGTCTGTCCGTATGAACAAACAGATCACAGAGATGGTAAGAGATAGAGGTTTGTATGGGACTTATGCTCTTATACTTGCAGGAAGATCAAGTTTATTTTCTATTTTTGCCGCAAATTGGAAAAAAGTCAAAGCTCGCACAGTTTTATAGATAGAAGGTTCGTTCCTTCTGGACATACTTAGTAATCAGGATTATTTATCGGTCCGCCAAAGGAATGGTAAAAACAATAATGGGCAGCACCGGTCGCAACGGTGATGGGCAGCACTTCACAGGTATAGAGTATGTTATAGTCGGGCTTGCCCGACTTTCTTTCTTGTTAAACCCATCTTTTGTAAGGGAGACCACATAGTCCGATTTTCATCAAACTTAAAAGAATTATGAACAAGCATAGAAAACCAATAAATACGAAGTTTGGAGACGTTTACATTAAAAACAAAAAAGTTTTTCTCACTAAAACAGTTACCGTGGCTGTGTAGACGTCCGATTCGGCTGTCGCCATGGCAAAGCCTTCGTCAGAACACTTTCAGTCACACCCACAAGCCATTTGCAAATCCTATTTATATTACCCAGCCGGCGAATAACGAGTTGAGAATTCCAAGTGCACAAATAGCAGGAACTTTCAACCAGCTTTAAGTTTTAGGGTATCTGAAGGTATATGCATTGGTATTGAAGGTTGTTCAATGTATCTCTGTTAATTCTTATGGGAGTTACTAGATATAGTCATTCGATCCGGTCGGTTCCGACATATTAACAGCGTGCAGTAAAAAAGTAGACAGTGCAAAATTTCAGACCGATAGCTTTAAAACTGAAAGACTAGTTTGCGTAGAAACAGACAGACAGACAGACTGACAGGGCTAAATCAACTCAGTTCGTCACCCTGATCAAAAATATATATAGTTTATGTGGTCAAAAATTTGTATTTCTATGCGTTGCAAATTTCTGGGCAAAATTATAATACCCTTTGCAAGAGTATAAAAAGTCGCCAAATACAAGTCGCGGTTTTCCTCTTTATAATTAGGGATATTTTTGAATCTTTGCATCTGCATAAAAATAAAAATAAATGTTAAGGATTTCAAATGTTGAATGCTACATTTAAAAAAGCCGCGCCAGTGGTTAATATTCGTATGGTCTAAGATGCCGGCAGTTATCTAAATTTCCGTGACTAAATCCCCAAGACATGTTAAGAAAGTTGTGAGTTCGATTCCCAGAAAAGGCAAGTCAAAAAAAATTTTGTTATATGTTTTTCAGAAGGAAGACCTTGCCCTCTTTGTGCCCCTCCCTCCCCACACTACCCTCCTCCCAACATTCCTTTGTGAAATAGCTTTTTTTTATTTTTTTTTAATATGGGCTGGGACCTAAACGTGGCGTGTATAAAAGCTACATGCCGCATGTAGAAATAAGAAACGTAGTGGGTGGGAAACCCCTGTGAAACATGTAAAAAAAGTTTTTCATGTAGTTTTTGCATTGTTTTTTTCTACGTACTAAAGTCAGTGACGCGTGCTGCTAAGAACTTTCACCCGAAAATCATGTTTTCAAGTGAACCAAAATCAATTGTTCAACTTTTCAATTGATTAATACCAAGTAAAGAGACTTTAAAATATTTTGAAATTCTTACATATGATTTTTCACATAATTGGATTACATAGAAGCTCTTGACACTCTTGCTCTCTTTGCCTCTGGCCCATTTGAAGTGTAAGTGGATTAACTCGCCTGATTCCCAGGGGCTTTTACTTTTGTTTTATGGTTGATTTTTTTTAAGTACCTTTTGACTCATTTTAATGGACTTCTGCTTTATATCTTTGTAACCCTTTTAACATTCCATTTCATTTCATTGTGGACTTAAGCTACTTTCGTATTGCTTCGAAGTGCCAACTTCTTTCGCTTTTTAATAAGCCACCCAAAGAGCAGAAAAGTGTTAAACAAACACAAGACGCGACTTGACCGTGATTTTTGGTTCTTTGTTTTGTTCTGCTGGGAAGCTCTTCATCCCAATATGCCACATTAATCACTGTCAGCAGTGGAGCCGCCGTCGGGTCTGTGTCATACTCCTCCCTCTGTTCATTAATTTCGCATTCCAATGCACAACGGCGCAAAATTCCAGGGAGCCATCGCCATGAGGAAGTGCCAAGTGTTGCACATGTGCAGGGGGGCACTTGCATTTTTACTACTGACGCTGCTGCTGATGTGGCTGCTCTTTGATCAATCAATTCCACTGGCGTCGTCTGGCTGAGCCTACAAGGCTTTGAAATATTTTAATTGAATGATCAAAATCAGGCGAATATGAAAATCAATTTGGCGCCCGTTTTCCATTTCCCCTCCGACCGCCTGACCCATAAAAATCAGCCTAACCGATCGACGGACCGAACGAGCGCCTCACCAAATTGGGAAAGGCAAATAAAATTTATATATATTTGAGATTTATTTGCCCATCTCCAGCGCCAAAGACTCCAGCTGCAACCATGTCAGCGTCACCTTGTGTCGCTTGGCTAAGTCGGTCGCACATGTCGCTGCTTGCCATTTTAGGATTTGTGACCAAAAAGAAGAAAAAACAAAACTTACAACTGCAACATGGCTTTTTTTATTTTTGGACAGGCGGTAGAAAGTGCCGCCAGCCACAGACGCGGCTCATTATTTTTACTTTTTTTTGTTTTGCATATCACCATTAGCGTTGACAAGGCAGAACCACAAAAGAAGCACCAACCAGCAGCTGTCGCTGATTTCCGCATTGAGAGCCAGAATACGAATGCGAATGCGACCCCAGAGCCCCCAGACTCGCTTTCATTCAGATTCAGATTGGCAACATGTTGCGAAAGTTTCAGCATGTTGCCGGCTGCTCTTAATTGACAAACAAATTATATGGTTGGGGTTGTTGTTTGCTGTCGTTGTTGTTGCTGTTGTTGTTGGCCAAACCCTGGAATGGTAGATGACATGGCAAAAAGCAGCGCCAAATGACTAATTGGTCAGCATAATGGTCACAGAGACCGGAGCCAACTGCAGCGGCTGCGGCTGCTGCAGTTCGTCAAGCCGTTCACACACACGAATTGGACACAAGCGGTGCACGGTGGTAAGAAAGGGTTTGAAATGGAATACCAATTTGAATTTAGCATTAAAATGACGAAGAAAAAATATTTGAAAAGGTTTAATTGAACCATGAAAATATGGAAAATAAAAGTTGTTCCGACAGGGAAAAAACATTCATAAGTTGATCAGATCTGGCAACGCCCAATTTGAAAAATATAAAAACTTATTTTGAATATCGTGATTCTCCAGGAACAGTAAAAAGCATTTTTTTAACCGATTGACTTGAAACTTCGTTTGTAATGATAGTAAGCAAAATGATTTTGTATGGTGACATCCAGAGTTTGAAAATGCAATGCTATTTCGTAGTTTTATTCTTTGGCTCCTGCTTCTGCTCTGAATGTGATAGGAGTAGAGCAGTAGCCTGAGCTCAAAATTCATTCTGGAGGACTATAGCTTTGTTCCGTGCTGTCTATTTTTTCAGCACTATAAAAATAGCAGACAAAAAACTACTATCAAAATACTATCTGGAGCTATAGCCATGGCAAAAAAAAACTCGGAGCAATCAGAGCAAAGTAGTCATAGATTTTCTCTGCTCAGTCTGCCCTCAATAGTGCTACGTATAGCTGCTCTCGTAGTTATCACAAATTGAGTCCTAAAAATCCACAGCCTCCTGTTGATGGGTATGACCAGCTCCTTCCAAGATCTTCTTCAGGCCATGTATCGGGCCAGCATCAAGTCTTCGTCAACGCCAATAGCCATGAGGGCGAATTTCGCGAATTTTTTGACCGTTTGGCATACACTTCCTATTCCGTCTAAAACGGCTGTCTATTAAATCTTCATAGCAATTTAGGCTCAAATGAAAAGTTTGCAAATTTCTCAAAATTTGGGCCGTTCTATATCTTCCATTTACCGAGTGCGCTTTCATAAATATTCAAGCGGTAATTTCGCGGTTTTCGAACTATTTTCCGCCAGCTTTGGAGAACATTTTAAGCTCAAAACTAAATTTGAGGTCCAGGTCCAGGTACCACCTTTAATTCCCGAAGGTATCATCGCAATCAAATGAACGGTATAGTCTTTCATATTTACCGCCAATTTCTTTATCTTAGAAATCTTCGCGGGCAAGCGTCCAACCTTTTTTCAAATTTGTGTTTTTTTTGGCATTCTAGAAAGCTTTGCGGACAAAAGTGTAACCATTTTATAAAGTTTTATCGCAATCATAGAAACGGGATAATTTTGAAAAAATTTCGCAGTTTTTGGACCATTTCCCAATTATTCCTTCAACTTAGAAACCTTCGCAGCAAATGTCCAGCGATTCCCAAAAGTTTCAAAGCAATCGAATGAACGGTATATCATATTTCGCGATTTTTGGACCATTTACCGCCCATTTCTTTATCTTAGACATCTTCGCGGGCAAACGTCCAACCATTACCCAAGGAGGTAGAGCCGAAAGACGTGCGGCAGTTCAGCGATGCCATCCTCTGTGCCCATTACACCCTAAGCAACGTATGCAGACGTCGCCAAAAAGGTGAGGGTAGCGGTAATACCTGAGTAATACCCTCAGGTCAACCTCAGTCAAGAGGAACTAACTGCACTCGCGGATGCGATCCTGGAGACATTTTTGTATTTTCACTGAAAACTACGTATGCCCGACTAGCTTGACACTCGGTTTGTGAGGAAAGAAACCGAAATAATATTGCGATGTTAAAAACCCGTCCCTAGGGTAGGAAACTTACTAGAAAATTTAGTATGGGAATACATTTTTTACCTATAGACTGAAACTTGGTTTGTACGGATAGTATGAAAAATAATTAGACAAGTAAGGTTACGATTTTGAAAAATTCACCCCCGTATGTGAGGATTCCCGAAAAACTTTGAACGAAAAAATCGATCTCTATACATTTCCCAGCATGTAACAAGCAACGTGAACGTGGGTAAACGCAGAGTTTCGTGCGTAAACATTCGTGATCCGTGCGTTTTTCGTGAGTGAATTAAGATCAAGCACTTACCAAATTATTCTGACTTATTTTTTGATTAACAAATATGGCCTTAACTGCAATTAGTGGCCAAATATATGCAGCCTTTGTGTGTATGCAGTCGCGTCACTATCCCACAACACCCCCTAACGGATATATATTTACATGCTACTAGACTACGGAGGAAGCTACTCAGAGAAAGATAAGGATATTAAGAAATATCCATTTGATGATTTTCGAATCCATGTCTTTAAAATCCTTTTAATGGATATGTCTTTAATATCCATTAAAAGGATATTAAAGACATCTCCAGTCCAAATGGATCTTCTTTGGATCTTTTTTCTTCTGTGTACAAAGGAAAATTAGTTAAGACCCCCGTTGGAAAAATCCTGCTTCCGCCGAGGTGACTCCTCCTTCCATCGTGCATGATTCGTGAGTGTCGCAAAACTCTTAAAGAAAACGTTGCGTAAGGAGATTTATATTTCGTGAATCGTTTGAGACAACACAGAAAGTTTGCTCACGCGCCCAGCTCTAACAAATATATTATTCTTGATCAGCAGCAGAACAGCCGAGTCTATGGGCCCTGTTCCGGCTTTCGACTCGATTTTCGTGTAAACGTTCATGTTTCGCGTTTAAGTTGTATTTATGTAAGTAACAAGACAATCTGTGGTTACTAGATCTCGTCGTAATTTTCTCTCGAATTGAATTCACTTGGCATTGAGCAATCGATTTCAGTTGCTCTAACGAATTCGAGTTTTTTTATACCAGATCTAGTAGCCGTAGACATATTTGTCACCTTCTATACAACGTAATTCAAATTGAATGCAAAATGTTAACGTTTACACGAAAATTAACTCGAAAACCGGAACAGGGCCCTATATAGCCGTATCCATCTGTCCGTCTGTGTCAGAGATGTCGATCCTATGGAGCATAAAAATATACTTGCAGGCAGTTCAAGTAAATTTTCAATACGCCCCATTCTTAATTTTGAAAACACATCAGATCTCCCACAGTTTTAAGGAAAGAAGGTTCGTTCTTCTGAATAACCTGAAGGTATGATCATTTTTTGAAAATATCGACAAAACATTGATTTTTTAAGACAAAATATTAATACAGAAATGATACTGTTTTAATATTGAACGAAATATCGATAGGAATATTTTTATACTCTGTACCAGAGGTACACAGATTATATTAAGTTTGTGCAGAAGTATGTAACAGGCAGAAGGATGCATTTCCGACCCTATAAAGTATATATATTCTTGTTCAGCATCAACAGGCAAGTCGATGTAGCCATGTCCGTCTGACTGTCTGTCCGTATGAACAAACAGATCTCAGAGATGGTAAGAGATAGAGATTCGAAGTGTATGGGACAAAAACTTTTTATACTTGCAGGCAGATCAAGCTTATTTTCAATTTTTTCTACGCCCCCGCCCTCCCCCGCAATTTAGAAAAACGTCATATCTCCGTCAATTTTTTTTTTGGAAAGAAGGTTCGTTCTTTTTGAAAATATTTTGAAATCAAGATTATTTATCGATCCGCCAATGGAATGGAAAAGATCGTATAAACGGTTGATGAGTTATAAGAAAAGCAAACTATTATGGGCAGCACCGGTCTTAACGGTGATGGGCAGCACTTCACAGGTTTTCTTCTTTCTTGTTTAAATATCCGGCAGCCCAAATCTCTAGGCTGCCGAATAGTACGAATAAGCCACAGAAATTGGTGTGTGCGCAAGATATCGGCAATTGCTATCAATGAAGAATACACGCAATCGTACGGTAATTTCAAAGGTCGGAACCCTGATGAGTTTATGAAACACAAAGAAAATTAAGTGACAAAAGAATAATCGGCGGTGTCCCAGAAATCTCTTCCAACCAAATTCCAACCCAAAACCAATTCTCGGTGTCCTTGAAATCTCTTTTGGTTGGTTTCAAACCTCTCGTATTTTGTTGGGAGATTTTGGCAAACCAACCAATACACAAAACAGCCAATACACTAACCAACCAATAGCGACTTCACGAACCCACGCAATATATCACTGATTTTGTAGTAGGACCAAAATCTTATACACACACCTTTCGAACTAGACTTTCGAAGAAAACGAAATCTCTCAAAGTTCTGGGACACCGACGGATTTCTCGAGCGATTTGCAAACCAACCGAAATCAAAATCTCTAGAGATATCCAGGACACCCCCGAATGAAAACAAAGATGATTCGGCTTCAACACATGTTTAAACCACCAGAAGAGAGGTCTAAGCACTTGGCTTGGTTTAAAACTTTGTTTATAGTTTGGAAAATCCTATGGGGAAATCAGTGAATAGGAAAACAATTTAAAACATTCAGTCTTTATAATTAAGCAAGCATTTTGATAAGTCGTTTGGCGCCATTTATAGCGCTTTTTTTAATCATCCGCAGTGTTTGCGGAAAATCATTTCTGAGATGTGTAAATATTAGGAAAATGATCATTCTTCAAGTGAAACTTTCTTAAAAAGAGGTGCCTAGGTTGAGGTTAGAAGTTTCGGTTTCAGTAAATTTGTACTTTAAGATTTACTTAGCTTACATTAAAGAATTCTTAGAGAGTAATAATTTTAGTAGATGAAAAAATGTCCCGTATATTTCGAACCACTGTACGCGGCGTGTCGCCATGGGACGCGGTATATTCATGTGATGAATTTGCCGCCAAGGCGCCGCCGTCACTGTCGCCATCGCCTGGGTGGTCGTACTCAACTCCTGCGGCTTAAATGTTTCATTGCAGTTGCATAAAATGACTAAATTATTCATTGCAGGATTTGCCAGCCAGCCAGCCAGTCAGTCAGTTTCCCCCGGCGGGCAGAAATCACTTTCGCTCATATGGCGACACGCCCGCCCCCCGTACAGTGCCATGGTGAAGTCCATGGAGCTGAAGTTTTGACTGGCTTCAACTTTGACTTGGCTGCCACTTTGAAGGCCCTTAGACTAAAAGCACTCATTACATGCAGCTCATTTGTTATATGTACTGGTAAGGTCTAGCAGATGCAGATGCCATTGTTTGTCTGAGGAGCAGGCCAGAGGAGCAACGCCTACCTGGGGCTGCTGCTGCTGCTTCTACTGCTGCTGTTTAATGGCTTAGGCAAATAGGGGCTAGGCCTGTCATCGTCAGGCATTGTGTGCCAGCCTGTCCAAGTGACTGACTAAAGAGTGAGAAATGCGCAGGCGTAGGTTGCTTTTATGGTTATCTAAAAGAAATACAAAAGCAGACAGCAGACAACAAGGGGGGAGGCTGAAAGGTCGAGGACGTGCAGCTGGTAGGAGGTAGGTTGAGTGAGCTAAGAAAATATTGTGCAAATTTTCAGAAGCAAATTTCATGTACAAATTTGCCCCGCATTAATCGAAGCTTTTATATTGTAGGAAATAGGTGAAGAACTTTCGATTCGATGGGGATTCACATTGGGTACGAAAAATATGTAGAAAAATTTAAAGAAGCAAACAAACTCCCCCTCAAAAAGGCGAAAGTTATTTCAGCATATTTTTTGCGATTACGATCTTTATGGATTTTACCCTCTTTCGCCTTCATTTTGGCACATTTAGGCTATCGCCTTTAACAATCAGCAGTTTGAGAAAGAAAACAAAAAGCACACAAAATATCCCTATAATCAGGCTCGAGTTAAGCCCGACTTCCTCATGGCCACAAAAACGCAAGCAAATCAAAGCGAATTGCATAAGCCTTCAACGGCTTAAGCCGGAGTTTAACTTTAATTTAAGCCCCTCGCTGGATGAGTCCGAGTTATGAATGAAAATGAAAATTCAAATAGAAATTGCATTCAAACGACGGCGTCGGCCTCTTTGAGAGGGCGCAGGCAAATTGTCTGCGGCGAAAATGAAAGGCAAAATGATAGACAGACTGACAGACTGACTGACTCTCTGGATAGGCAACGGAAGCGCAAAAATAGCAAAACCGCCAAGTGAACTTTTGGCGTCGGCGTTTGACTTATTGCCTACTGATTTCGCAGACAAATCGAGTTGCCCTGGAGGGAGGTCCGCGCCCCCCTACACCCGCTTTTACATGTGTGTAAATTGTAATTTGGTTTGGCACAGGATGCACATGGCCAGCCAAGAAGAAAGAGAAAGTGAATGTTTGTTAAAATTTGACAGGTTCATTTGACATCAGCTTTAAAATTGAAAGCCGGGATTTTACTAGGCCAATTCTATTACTATAAATCATGTTTTGCGCCGATTTCCGCTGTGAGAGTGCATTTTAACCTAATTAGAGAACAGGTTAGCACCTCCATGGCCCTCATAATATGCCACCACCAAAGAAATCAAACTACAAAGCTTTATCTGTTATGATCTCAGGTGGGCGAATGGAAAGTCGTTATGTGTCACATATCAATAAAGATTTCCCACTTCAACGTGGAAGCCCTGCAGGGCTCTCAACTCAACTGGCGCCAGCATCTTCTGCTCATCATCGATTCTCTTTCTTAGATAAGCCGCCGCCCGGCCAAGTGGGTCAATGTGTGTATAGAAAAGGCCATAGAAGACAAAAAAAAAATGGTGAAACGTACACATGAGAAAAGCAATTAAATGCCTGCCACATAAAGTGGCTTAGCCACATTAAGCTAAAACATGAATGTGCCAAAATTGACATAAACATCGCTTAACGAGAGGAGCCAAAGTAAGAATGAAACCAGAAGATAAAATGGACTCAGCAATAAGATACACAACTGAAGTCTGACAAATATTCAATTAAATTTACTTTGAAAAAAATTCATTTTAAATTCAAAAAATTCAAATTAAAACAACCAAGATCAAAACCATCATCAAATTTAAGCAACGAAACGCTCTGAATTCAATCAAGCTCATTTTCAGATTTCGGATGTCATTATTTTCCTGGTTCTGAACCCACCGCTTTGTTTAGTTCATGAACCGAATCAAAGACCTCAAATAATATTCGAAAGTTTCATCTAAGAAAGTTCGAAACAGGAAAAGGCTTTAAAAACGAATGCAAGCCAAATCTCTTTATTAGTTAGCTACAAAAACCACGCTAAGAGCCGAAAACGTGGCCAATAACTATTGTAAACCACTGAACCCTGATGCATCCCTGATTTCAGTACCGATTTGAAGGGAAATGTTCCAGTTCTGTTATGTAACGATACAAAAGTTTTGATAAAAGCCATATTTGGCACAAGTTTTTCTTGGTATTTGGTTTTTTGTCACACCTTGTCATGTTACTCTACAAGTCCCTTCTACGGAGCAGTTTGTGGCCACAGACAGAGCCACAATGGGCTTAACTATTGCTGGCCGGAGATTTCAGCACGAATTCCTAATAGTTGAAGGTGATACCACAAGTTGATTATCGACTTTCTCGTACGCCATAAGCCACTTAAGACGCTTCATCTGGAGGTCGCATGTGGAAGGGCCCCGAAATAGAGCTTCCCAACCTCTTAAATTTACCCGGCCACCATTAAGCGTGATTTTCAGGAACCGAGAACCCTTGCTAAGCTGGAACGTGGAGTCCATTCCCAACTGCCTGCCGACTCAGTCGTGGTCTCCTGGACACAACGCTCGGCACCACCACACTGCGCGTGCTTAACCTCAACCCGCAGGAACACGAGCTCCCAGCGCTTACAATCCTGGGTAATTTGAAATCGTTCGAAGTGCTGCCCTTCACCTCAGAAAGGTTGCCTCCCCAAGCAGTCATTGGTTGGGACAAGCGGCAACCACATAACCTACCCGTTCCATTCGCCCAACACGAAGACGACACCAGACGCACCATCTTGATCCAACACACCATCGATGCAGGTAACGCGTGAAAAGTCAAAAAGCATCATCAAAATATCACTATTTAGCAGAGCTCGCAAAAAACTCTCAACACTTTCAACGTGTCGGCAAAAAACCGTTTGGTTACTGGCACAACGAAAACAGGGAGCGAAAGACAGTTTCAGTTCTGTTTTTTCTCAATTCTGTTGCTCTCAGAGCAAAGACTGCCTTTTTCGTTTCTGTTTCTCTCCTGTCTTTTACTGACACTTTTGCCGAGAGCATACTTCCGAAGTATATTTTGCGTATGTATATGTGGTTGTGTGTTGCGCTTGTGTGTGTCTTTGTATTACGACCCAGTCGGACTTTTCATGATGAAATATGCCCTTTTCATGCTTACTATTTATGTGAGAGGGCCTGCAAACTCCTGAGCCTTCGGCTTCCTTTTGCAATGGAAACGCCGAATATATGAGGGGTTTCAACCGTTCCGTGTGGGGTGATGTCATCAGCAGCCTTCGGCTTAAGAAATTTCTTACTTTCTCAGTACTGCAGATGTACTAACTTTGTAAGTCGTAGGAGGGAAGACCTGAGATGTCGTGAAATTTCATGCCACCAGATGTACTGATTTTTCTCATGTCTGCTTCATAGTCCGACTGGGGAAACAAACAAATAACACTTTTCGCAGACACTTATTGTGTTCTGCTCATTTGAAGACATTTGTTTAGTGAGCGCTTGCTCAAAACAGTTGCTGTCGGAGGTTGTCGGGTGACCGACTCGTTTGTTTTGCTCAACAGAAAACACGTAACAGAAATCACGTGAGTTGCGAGAAAAAGTGTTCCGCTTAGTGAGAGACCGCTTCTGCTGCGTTTGTTTCTGTTTTTTACTGAGGCTGATCGCATTGAAAAAAGGTGTTTACAGTTTTTTGCAAGCTATGCTATTTAGTCATCAATTTGCAAAAAAGAAGATACAATTTTTATTTCACAATATTATACTTACAGAGAAGCCTTTGCATGTTGAATTTGTCACACACATCGGTCAATTTCGTCACCTAAGCTTTAGCTTCACAAGTGAACATAACACTTTGAAGTGTTTGTAGAAAATCGTACAAAACACAGATATCGGAATCAGGGCTGCAAACATCATAAAAATCACTCCAGACCTTAAACCCCCGAAACTGTTTGGGTTTCTTTTCACGGAGCAGTTTCATAAGGTCGATAAACCCATTTTCAGACTAATTTTTAGTTATTCATATTCCGAAATCTGTGTTGTTTAAATCACAAACATTTTGCACTTGTTGATTATTCCAATAGTAAATCACATTCATCTATCTGTCCGTATGAACGCACAGATCTCAGAGATGGTATCGACTAGGACTGCCTAAGATAGACGAGCCTCACCCTCATAGAATTTACCAATTTACCAACAAACATTTCGACGAAATACACTTTTTATGGTTAACTTGTTTTTTCAATAAGCTTATAAGCCATAAAAGTTACACAAAATTAATCTTGAGAAACTAAAACTGGAAATTTACATAAAATTTGACCATAAATATTTTGTGTTTTAATGTGGAATTTAATTGCTTCATTTGCGCCTGCAGCGTTTCAAGTATTTCGTTTATAGCTTTTGCCACACTTTCGGGTTGCACACATAAAATATGCATTTTGATGCAAAAGCCCCAACAACAACAACAACAGCTAATTGGTTTATATAATAAAAACATCACATTCCAAGTGGAAGAAGGCACAGCAGAGGTAATTGTTAGAGAGGGAAACTGTTGATAGATGATTGCGCAAGCGATCTTTTTGAGAAAGCGATTTACTATTTACTTTGACTTAATTAAGGTCTCAGCCTCTCAGTGGCTGGACGACGTGACGCGTGAGCTTTTCAATTAGTGGCGCTAATTAGTAGGGGACGTAGGTGGGTCACTCACACCCACCCACTCAGCATGGACCGCACGTCTCGGTTGCCGCCTTCATAGCTACCTCCGAAAGATCAGCGGCTGCTGATAAGCGCTGTCCGTTGGTTTGTTTATTTGTTTTGGTCTTATTTTTTTCTTAAACTTATTTTCGTGGGGTGTTTTGTGCCTAGTGTGCTAATTTGAGCGATTGATTGGGCGAGCTGTCGGCCATACTCGTGTGTTATTTACTTTCGAACCAGATTTCCATTTAAATGTAAATTTTTATGCCAACCGTCAGCAACTGTTGAAGTTTATTCACATGTGTTTAACAAATACAAATGACTTTATGTGCATTGCGTGTCCGCTCTTTGTTGCTGTGTTAACATTAAAATTTTATGACTCTCATTATGGTATTTAAAGTTTTTTTTCTTATTTTTTCTCTGGCATTCTGCTGGTTGCCGTTGCCATTGCTCAAGTGCCGTAAAAACTCAATGTGCTAAATAACCATTTTTTAATTGCCCTTTTGCGAGAAGCATTTCAAGTATGTGAAAAGATTTTAAGACCTAAATCAAGGACTCGGAATTTCGTGAGAAACTTTTTAAGTGTGCGACAAGTTGAAAGTGCGTAACAATGAAATAATTCAAATTGAACCAAAGCCGGCAAACGCAAGCCGGATTAACTGGATCAACATCGAAGTAAATACACTCCGCGGTCTTTTCTTGATAATTTCAATTTTTTTTGGGGAACTGATAAGGTTGTTTTCTTAAATCTTAAAGTGTGCTTAAAGCAGGGAATCAAACCGGAACCAGAACCGGAAGCGTATATCGAAAAGAGCCGATTAAAACTCAGAACCGGAACCGGGACCGGGTTATCGGTATCGAAGTACCTATATTTCTGGAATCGAAATGACCAAAATGAACACAAATGTTTCCCGGTACAGTTTCTGTTCCATCAAAGTCCTAGAACAACAAAATGAGTAGCGGCCATTCAAGTGAATGTCAGTAAAATCCACATTGGGGAGTGAAATAGAAAGGCGGGGGACTAGTCTCTCATTCCTAAGCTGTCTTTAGTTTCCTTAGAACCTTTCTTAATACCATGCTAGCCTGTAAACAGAAAAGTATTTGAGTAACTACTACTTTGGCATATTTACCAGGTCAGCAAACCGGTTCTGAACCAAACCGAACCGATCCGCTAATTCCGGATGATATACCGAACCGACGTGCCTTCGAAAATGCTGAACCGAGCCGAAAACCACAAATGAAATTTGTTCAGTTCGGTTCGGTTAAGTTCACTGACGAGCCTCAAGATTCATCTAGCACACAACCATCTTGAAACATGTTATCCCATAAGCCTCCTGCAATTGTCCACTGACCTACTTAACATGCCTGTCAACAGTTAACATCCCTTCTTTAAAAAGTTGCTAATTGCTTTGTTTGCGTATCTTATTTCCTTTACGGGACGATATTCTAATTAGTCTGTCGAGATTCCTCACCTTAATCCAACTTTATAAGGACTACAGCTTTTAAAACGATATCATTATGGACGAAGCCAGCACATCCCACTATTCAAATGTTCTCTAGGAATTCAATTTCGAAATGGTCAAATATTGAAGAATGAAGAGACACTATAGGTAATCTTTGAGATTTTAAAAAGTTTTTCGGTAGGTAATAGCTTCTTTTGAGAAAATTCTCAATATTTGAAGGATTAGTTAGAACAAATAGATTAGGTTCAAACTAAAACCCGGGTTGAATACCTTTAAAGACCAGAACTAATACTTTATAATGTGTTCGAGCCCAACGGACAAAACTTTATTTTACATCAAATAGTTTATCCTAACTAGGTTTATAGTTTTTTAAAATTGTGCATCTTTAAAAGTACAAAAAAATTTCTGAACAGATTTAAGGACATTTCAGAATGTTCGTCTCCTGTATGGGGGTTAAGATTCAGTGGCATTAAGCGCGATTATAGAACAATTTTTGACATCATGACTTTCCGAGCAGATTTCAGGGTAAGTTGCGACGATATACTCAAGGAAGGTCTTTAAGAGTTGAGATAGGGTGAAATTATCCAATGGGCGATCCAAGAAAAAAGTGAGTTTTTGATTCGATTTCGGAATGCTTTACCTTCGAAACTTCGGAAAAAATACCTTTTGCTCAGTTTTGAGGTCAAACTGGGACTTTATAATTTAGAAAGGTTTAAAGGCTTGAGACTCGGCGACACTAAAGACGATATTTAAACATAAATGCTATGTTTGTCAACTTTTCTGACTGCCTTACCTTCGAAAGTCTGGAAAAATATAGCTTTCCGAACAGATTTAAGCTAAATTTGGGACGTTATCCTTAAGTAAAGACTTTAAGTGTTTAAGTCCGGATGAAATTATGGCGATCCAAGAAATAGTTTTGGCATTTTTTTATAAACTAGGTTGTTATACTTAAGAAATTTAATTTCAAAAAGTCCATGAAAAATTGGGTTAAGCTGAACCACTGAAACCACCCGAAACCGCGGCTCAGATGGCTTCAACAACCATGTAATAAACAGAACTGGTGGTGCACAAAACTGTTGTGAACCACTGAACCGAACCAGTCCTTATTTCCGATCGGTTAGCATCCCTGATATTTGATAGTTCGCTTAATAGTTTTCCCAATACAACAAGAACTAGTCTTGATAATACTATTATACTGTAGGTCACAATACTAATAAGTGTACTAACTAAGTGTGGACAGCAACTCTGACATTCATACTTTAAGGCTGATTTCCAGAACGCCCGAAGATAAACTTTTATGTCGAACTTGGCATGAATAGAAACTCTTTTAAGCTATTTGCCGAAATAAATTTTTATGTCATCTGGAATCAAGCCTTTATCTGAAAGTGGAGACTAAATCGATTTATGCATGTATTTGTGGGAAAAGACCATACAAATAGTTCAGTATTTTCCCAAAACAGTTAAGTCAAATTTCCAGAATTGTATATATGAACTTCTTTCTTCTGGAACTTTTTTTTCCGGGATAAATCCGCTCTTTTTTAAAACTTTACCGAAATAAAAATACAGGTACCAACACGAAACCTTATATCAAAACAAACTAGAATCAAAACGGAACCTTTTACCGAAACATATCGCTCACTTATTTCAACACTGTCATAGCTCAAAACACGATTTTTGTGTTAGTGATGCAGAAATATTCCCTATGTGGTGTTCTAAATTGTGTGAAATTTTCATGAGAATATTTTAGTATAACATTCTACAGGTTCATGCAGACGTTATAATGCAAAGATCCTTTGGTGTTTTATTGAAACATCAGATTTTCAAATTTTTTTAATGTGCACTTCAAATATAAATCATTTTACTGGATTGATTCAAAACCAGGGACTAGTACCGAATCGAATTTCGTATCGGTTAATGGTTCTGTTTCGAAACGGTACGCGGTTTTTTTTATTTCGGTAAGCCGGTACGAACCAGTACAAGTAAAAATTTTTAAAATATCGGAAAAATTTAATTTTAAGATAAGTCCAAATCATTTTATCCGTTGTAACCGGGGGTGAAAATCTCTAGAGATTTTCTAATAATCGCTTGTATTTCAAACTTAAATTGCTTGCATTTACTATATAAAATGTTAAAAGTTGAGCGAAATCGACTGTCCAAAGCCAAGTTGACTTAGGTAGTAGGTCCAAATCAATTAACATTCACCATCTGATCTAGCGACCGAAGATATACTTGTCACTTTACATATAAAGGTAAAGAATTTAAAATTGAAGTCCAAACGCTTATACGAAAATCACTAGAGATCACATCCGTATATAACGAAAAAAAATTTAACATACAATTTTCAGTCCTTTGAAATTAAAGTAAAATTATAGACGCTATTTTACATTTCGTATTATTTTACGTAGTTACCATGTAAAACCTTATGATAACATTTTAATACTGAAGGTAAATAAGTAATGAAACACAGCAACCAAAGCAAATTGCAGTCTGGCGGCAATATTATTCCTACCGAAAACAATTCTGCCGGCTGCTCTCCCGTTAGCAACAATATTTTGTGCGGCGAATTCAATAGCTGTGTCTCGCTCTCACCTATTTCGATTCCCATAAGAGCAAAATTGCTGCTAGAACTTGTCGATAGGTCACTGATCATATTTATCACGAGGCATCTAGTGATACGGTTATCGCAGACAATCAACTGGCTTCTCGGGCATCTTTGGTATTAACTTATTTCTGCAGTCTCGCTTGATCAGTGTGGCAAGAGCTGCCACAAAAATTAACCTAACAGCGGCATCTATCGTTTAGAAATTGTCGGTAGATCACCGATCATCTTTATCACGAGCCATCTAGAGATAGCTTATCGTTGCCAATGAACTGTTATCTCGGTGTAAAACATTTCAATCAATGTACGTACCAGAGACCTGCAACAAACCTCTAATGTTCGATCACACTCGAGCGTTTACTTGGCTTGGTTGGAAAGATCGCACATTGAGTCGGAACGAGTAAGCTGTTTGCTTCGTACGAGTAATAATATGAACAAGTTTTTCATAACACGAGTCAAAACAAGCCTTTTCCACACTCTACTCTTGTTTACTCGTACGCGCAACGGAATTTACTCGTACAATTGTTGTTGTCTTTTGAAAACTTCAAACAACAACATGCCACAAGAAGGAAAGAGAAAGCGTATGCAAAATACAAATGCAAAAAATACGACATCATGCTATCTCTTTTGCGCTCAGAAATTGTGGTTTTTTGTGTGCTTGTGACGATTGTGTACAAGCGTTGATCGTAACAGATCGCTGCAGATCTTTGAATTCGGAAACAAGTACTCTCGGTGACTTGCGGCTGAAGCTAGGAGTAATCGCGAGTATTTGTACCGAACGAACTTTACTCATGACGTGAGTATGAGTAAGGGAAATACTCGAGTCAGATAAGCCTTGAGCGCTGAGCGATTGTACTCCTGGCGGCTCGTTGCAGTTCTCTGGTACGTACGTTAAGCGCCCTTTACAAGCTGCAATTTTACTTCTACTTCATGTAAAAGATTCCTTCTTTGCTTTACAAACCTCTGACTAAAATTACGATGCGCTCTGAAAAGGTAAAAAACAAGTCGAAACCGTACCGGTACCAACGTTTCGGTTTCGTTCTGGTTCTAACGGTTCCAATAATATCATTAAACGGTATTCGGTTCTCAAAAATAGTTTGTATCGTGTTTCAAACGGTTTATTTCAGTTAACGGTTCCGGCATTAATCCCTGCTCAAAACTTAAAGAACTTTTTTGGCTATGTATACGATTCGATTTGATTCGCCGAGCACGCTGCCGGATGGGTGCTGATATTATTCACAGTCGATCAATAATAGTGTTTGGAAATGATATTTTGATTAAAAAGGATTAACGAGAAAACCCTAAGTTGGTGAAAGATGGGGCCATGTTTCCTCACAATCAGGGGGTTTGTTTTTGCCATTTAACTCTATTTTTAAGGCTTTGCTTAGCCGTAAATAAGTTAAGACTTTTCTTAAACGTAAAGCTGTATTTTCACTTGTTTGATATATCATATGAGTTTCTGAATCTGAGAAGCACAAAAATATATGAGAAGCTTTATGAGAAGTAGGCTATCTAAGTTCTCATATGAGTTTTTAGACAACCAACTTGAAGTAAGCTGAGGTATTTTTCACCCATCTCATAGTTATAAGAACTCGACAAGTGAAAATACATCTATGCCAGAATGGTGCCTTTTTTATGATGCGTTCGTAAGAGTTTGAAATGAATTTAGTTCAGTTCGCCGCCAGATAGGTGCCGTATTTCCTAACAGTCAACGAAAACCCGAATTTGGCACTGTCATAATAGGGATCTTCAATGACTCTACTTAAAAGTCAATGTCTTAGTCCTTAAAATAATTTTATAAATAAGAGAACTGACAGATGGGTGCCGCATATTTTTACCATATGGTCTTATATGCTTAATAGTTGTTACAATTTTAGCAAACGTAATAAAAAAGCTGGTGTCCCATATTCCTACAGTCGACAGTAAAACTCTTTTTGCTTTGCTTGTCTAAAATAAAAAGAATTTTTAAAGACTTTTCTTAGCCGTGAATGAAACTGGAATTCATTACACCACATCACAGATCAAGAAACTTTAACAATTTTTTTCCGCCTTCTGGCTTTTATGTAGAGTGATTGCTAAACTCCTCAACTCCAAAGCCTACTCAAAGCCAGACTTATGGCGGCTTGTTCAACATAGTCTCCAAATAGGTTAAGCCGCACACACACACACACTCCACGCTAAGATACTCGGATCTATAAGTTGGCCATAAAAAAACGACAACAACATGCCTTAGCCATAAACCGAAATCCGAGCTTTAGTTGAGGCACCTGACTCCTAAGAGGCGTTACCGTGTACCAAAAACAGTTTTTCTTTTTTATTTCTCATCTTCTCTTCTACTTATACTGCTGATGCCGCTGCTGCGACTGCTGCTGTTGCTGAGGAGGTCATAAAACCTGGCAGAGAGCTGCCACCAAATAAAAGTGTGCAAGCCAGCCAGCCAGCCATCCAGCCAGGGAAAAATGCCGAGTGGGTGTTGCTAGGAGTCGCCGACTTGCCTTTCGACCACGCATGCGCGCCTTGTTGGTTGCCTACGTGTTATCACGATAAGCTCTCGCTCTTTCACTTTTCTCAGGCCATCGGCCATAATAATCGTTCAATAATCACTGAAAATGTATCTACTTGAACTTGAGAAGCTGCTCAAATTACCACAAAATGAATTGAGCTGAGTAACCTTAGACTGGGAAGCAATTTTGTGAGCCAGCCAACCAACCAACCAGTCAACCAGTTGAGAAGTTGAAATAATGTTGTTAAAAATACAAAATTAATTTAAATTACAAAGCGTCAGCAACAATGATGTCTGAAGGTGAAGGTTATGTTGGTTTTTTTTTTACCCTTAAAAAATTATATTTTACAATTTTACCTCAAAAAGTTTTTATTAAAATCTAAATCATACAGGCCTGTTCCCGTTTTCGATTTCGATCAGATCACGCGGAATCGGAATTGGGGCCTGTTCCCGTTTTCCGAAAAACGATCAAGATTCGGTTTTCAAAAGCTTTTTTAAAATTCGATAACGATTCGAACATTCAAAAAAAAAAAAACAATTTCTATTTTACTCGGAAACGGGAACACCAAAAATGAAAACGATTCGGAATTGCGATCGTTTTACCTTTTTCATTCCACTCGGAAACGGGAACAAGCCTGATAAACTTTTAAAAATCCACAAAAAATTATAGAAATCAAGCATAATAATACGAAAATTCCTTAAAAAACGATATTAAAACAAGAAAAAAAGTCGGTCAAGCCCGACTTTAATATACCCTGTTAAGGTGTGTGAAGTGCTGCCCGTCATGTGATCTGTACCATTCCTTTGGCGGATCGCTTTATAATCTTGATTCCAGAACGCACTAAAATAAATTTGTATGTCAAACTTCACATGAATAGAAACACTTTTGAATTACATTGAAATCTGAATGCTAATGAAAAGCAGTCTTATTTAAATAAAGTATTGTGCCGAAATAAATTTTTATGTCATCTGCAATCAAGCCTTTTCTATAATTTGTTTGAAACACAATAAAAAACAGAATTGGAAAACTCTTTGCGTTTTTCAAATGAGAGGGAGGGGGCGTGGCAAAATTGAAAACAAACTTGATCTTCCTGCATGTATAAGAAGTTTTTGTCCCATACATGTCGAACCTCTATCTCCTACCACTCCTGAGATCTGTGCGTTCATACGGACAGACAGACAGACCGACGGACATGGCTATATCAACCCGGCTTTTGATGCTGATCAAGAATATATACTTTAAAGGGTCAGAGATGCTTCCTTCTGGCTGTTAAATACTTTTGCACAAACTTAATATACTCTGTGTACCTCTGGTACAGAGTAAAAAATCTAGAACTTAAACTAAACATACAAAAATATTTTTAAACACTTGAAAAGTGTATTATAATTTTGTTCTGAAGTTTGGAACGAATAGAAGGAATCATCTCCGACCACATAAAGTATATATATTCTTGATCAACACGACGAGCTGAGTCGATTGAGATTTGTCCGTTCGTCTGTCTGTTTCTACGCAAGCTATTCCCTCAGTTTTGAAGCCATCGAGCTGAAATTTTGCACAGAGATATATTTTAGCTGCACACATGTCGGAACCGCGAAAATCGAACGGTCACTTCTTGTAGTTTTTTAATTTTTTTTTTTTAAATATTCCAATGACACAAGTCGTAAAGCTTATACAGTCGTCGGCATAACTATTTTGACAAAAATTTTTCATAAATAAACCATTTTATCTTTTAAACAAAAAATCCTAAAACTTTGCAATTTTTATCGAATTCTGGTATGAAAGTCCGCTTTCAATAATTCATAAGTAGTCCACAATCAGCTACTGGGATTAGAAAATATTAATCGAATTGTCCAAACGGAGGTGGGCATAAGCATTTTGACAAGATTTCAAACTTGATATATTCTTAGCACAGGATCTTTAAAGCTAAAAGAGTGATGTATTCTAGACAAGTTTTTCACGCCGAATCCGAATCTAGCATTAGAAACTCCATATCTTACTTGAAATAAATAAGGCTTAAATCACAATTTTAGAGATAAAAAAAGTATGAACTATACAATAAACAAAATCAAATTATTAGAAACAACATTTTTTCTAGCACATTGGGTCCAAGTAAAACAGCCAAATTAGCCATTTTCTGCATTTTCATGCCTAATTTACAGTTAATCTATCAGAGATATGGAGTTTCTAATGCTAGATTCGGATTCGGCGTGAAAAACTTGTCTAGAATACATCACTCTTTTAGCTTTAAAGATCCTGTGCTAAGAATATATCAAGTTTGAAATCTTGTCAAAATACTTATGCCCACCTCCGTTTGGACAATTCGATTAATATTTTCTAATCCCAGCAGCTGATTGTGGACTACTTATGAATTATTGAAAGCGGACTTTCATACCAGAATTCGATAAAAATTTCAAAGTTTCAGGATTTTTTGTTTAAAAGATAAAATGGTTTATTTATGAAAAAATTTTTGTCAAAATAGTTATACCGACGACTGTAAATTAAGCCATTGGGCACAAAATTAAGTCAGTGGTCTCAGACGAAATTAGCATTGCTTCTCGTTTTACAAATAATTATAAAGATACAATAATAAGTTTTGGAAATTTAAGCAATTTTATGGATATTCTTGAAATCGATTGTATTAAATAATTACCAGAAGTTTGAAACGATTAGTAATATTCATTTCCGACCAGGGCGAAAAGCTGAGTCGATTAAACTTTGTCCGTCAGTCTGTCCGTCTGTCGTCCGTCTGTCTGTCCGTCTGCCTGTCCGTCTGTCTGTCCGTCTGTCTGTCCGTCTCACTGTCCGTCTGTCTGTTTGTCCGTCCCCTGTTTGTCCGTCTGTCTGTCCGTCTGTTTATGTGATGAAATATTTGGTTAATGGTTGGTCTGGTGGCATGTGCTCACTACTGTGATTCACTTTGATTTATCGCAAAGTCTTACGTGAGGTCGACAGCGCTAAGATGCCGAATTCGTGATAAGTCCGGTCATTTTTTGTTTTCAATGCTAGCACACCTAAACTCTGTCATTAAAGGTATTAAATAATTTGAAAGGGACTTGCTACTTTTTTTCAAAATCGGATCACTTTCAGCATTGTTCTTAATTCCATTTTCACAAAAATTATGTGATTTAAAATGGGTTTTTGGATAAGAATTGATCTCTAAATTAAAAAGATTTTGGGAAGAGGAATTGAGAACAAGGCTGCATATATTATGGTTGCCATAGGACCGATCGGTCGGAAAAAACCAATCAAATCAGTATTTTAAAACGAGCACTTGAAACAGTATTTAGACTTTGGCACAGACGAAGTTAGCTAGGCCTTCTCGTTCTTTTTTGACAGTTATATACAAGGTGGGCCAAAAGAAATCACCCGGGCCAAAAGAAGTCACCCTATTGGAAGATGCTCTTATTTTTACAAATAACCGCCAAAGTCAGATCTGTTTTGACATTTGTGGACTAGACAGATGTAGAATATATATAATATTTACCTCTTTATATTTTGGGCCAGGCTGCGATGCGCAATAGATTTGTTTTTGTTTTCGCTTTTAAGCTGTCTGTATTTTGTGCGTGACGAGGCAATTTTTAATGTGTCTGCGTGGCGCCAGCTACCGAAAAATAACTCCCGGGAGCAATGGGAGCAGAAAGAGCAAGGCCGTGCCAACCGATGTTCTATATTATACAAATTTGTTCAAAATTTTAATTTTTTGCTGAGATGGTTTCAAAATGTGGAACTGCTGAACTTTTAGCAGATCGGTAAGGCGCACATTGGTTTCTCGGCCGTCTGAGCTGTTCAAGCCAAATATTTCGCTACATTAACGAGAAGCCTTAAATATAACAGAGTACACAGTCACTCAAGACTTAATTCTTGTTAAAAAAAATTTAAATAAAATCATATTTACTTTCCAAAATATTCCATTCGTATCTCTTTCATTTCATCGCCGGCTTCATTATTCTTTGTCTTTACACGCTGTTTGCCAATTTATAATGAGCTTTTGCCTCCGAGTTTCCGATGTTAATTTTCTAAACAAATATTGAAAAAATATAAAAAAAAAACTAACCATAGGTCAGGGCCCTCAATTCAGTCGGCGCCAACTTGTGCACTGGACTAGCCACCCCGTTGGAATTAATTAGAGCGGCGACTCGAATGAAAGATCTGACCCAGGCCCCCCCTCTCTGAACAAGCGAGACTCTTTGTAATTTTGACATGATATGCCGCCGCACACACAAGCTTGTGTAGGAAATTACTAACCAGGCGAACATTGCTGATGATGATGATGACCGTGACGATAATGAAGTTGAGGCTGCAGAACAAGTCAACTCCAACAAGTTTTTCCAATTTTCATGCACTAAACGCAATCAGTGCTCATGATCTGTACATTAGCGTCGTGTGTTGATCACGCAGATTGCTCACTGGCGATGAGAGAGTGCGAGAGAGGGGGAAGGGGTAAGATTTGAGTGATATTTCCATGGCTCGAAAGCCTGTTTGTCAGCCAAATCTAACAAACGCCTGGCCACAACTACTGGCCAGGATTACTGCAATGGTTAACTATGCAAATTTGAGCCTAGTTTGGAGTAGACTTATCTCCATCTCTTTCCATCTCTTTGATGGTATGAAGTCATCAGCAACCGTTAGAAATGTCATTACATAAACACATTTTCTATTTAAATTTAAAAATTATGCAAATTTACACTAGCAGCCACCATTTAGCAGGTGGGCGTGAGTGATGGGCGTGATGGCTAGATAAATATTAGACGATGATGCCTGCAGTGCCAGGTAAACAGGTTGAAGAATGTAGGCAAACGAAGCGACTGAGAGATAAATTAAAGATCTCATAAAGTAGAGCAATAGACAAATCACAACTGATCGCATCTAAAGCTTGATCAAAATGAGAGATAAAATCATTGATCATAATGAGATCAGACAAAACTGGTTTAAGAACATTTTGTTTAGAAACTTCTTCTTTTTAATCAATGATCTAAAATAAAATGAGATAAGAATTCTAAGATTTTAAACTCTTATAAAGTTCAGAATTTTCGCTTCTCATTGTTTGCTTTTCACGGTTGCTCACGTTTACGGTGCGGTTTCTGTGCTCAATTTGTTGAACTTTTGTGCAAAATAAAAAAAAATCACAACAAAAATAAAAACCTGTTTAACAAGATTGGATTTTGTTATTTATACTTAATAATTCCATTTTGTTTTGTTATTTTGCTAAACAGCTGTGTTTGTACAAATGTTTGTACAATACATAGGTACTTACATATATTTGACAGCTGACTGTCAAACTGCACAATAATGAGCAATGCATTCTGCAAATGGAATTTCAAGCCACGCTTCACACCTCCACTTTGGGTTTTAGCTTTATTTTTTTTAATTTGTTTTTCTTTTTGTTTTTGTTTTTTAATGTATGCATTTTACACATTGACTTTAGTAAAAGCCGCTGACATTTGAAGGTTGCTCACATACACAATGCCAGTGCTTCAGCTGTTGTCTGTATATGGCCTGGACTTTATTGTAATGTAACTGGCAATTATTTCATCCAATTGTTTGCTTCATTATTCTTCTAAGTATTCAAAAGGAATGCGGAACGTTATCACGTCTTAGAAATTGGATTTGCAGTCTTTAAAAAGAGATTTCTTAAAACGTAATACCGAAACAAAATCGATTTTCTGATACTTTTTTGAAAGTCCAACATCTGATAAATGTTGCTCATTTAATACACGAGCTTTAAATAAGACAAGCAACCAAGAACGTCACCGATACAATACATTTTGCGACTTCTTTATAAATCTCTTTGTAAATTGTGTTTAAAGTCGATAGAGCGATAACTCCTGAAACTTTAAGATTGCAACAAAAATATCAAAGATATAAGTGTGTACACAGAAAAAAATTTAGTCGGTTAAATCTGCCCATCCGAAAAGTAAATTTACTGCAGAATATTGTTGCATGTATTTTGTTTTGGTTTGTGTTACAGTCAGGCCCTGCGGAAGGGGATTACGGGACCGGGCGGTAAAGACCACGGGCACCCATTTAATAAGATTTTAGTTCAAATTCTTCCTAGAGCTAGGTAAGTAAAAACTTATACCACAGAAAATTTAACCAATGTATTGGTTGAAGCATTTTTAACTATGAAATTGGTTGAATTTACTAACCAGTTTTTTTCTGTGTATAAGCGATTTTGAACTGAAATCAAACCTATATCAGCTATGTAATAAACGATCCACAAAAAAATGGGTTGTGCACAGAAAAAAAGGATTTCAATTACACATAACTTTTCATGGGGGGTTCTTACAAATTTTGTTTAATCGCTACTTTCTTAGTACACCATTAAGGGCCGACATCTTATCTTTTATATTGAGTTATATGACAGAGTAAGTTGTAAGATTATCTAATACAGAGCAGCTATTTATAAGCTGAGAAATCGTCTTAGCTTAAGTTATACACAGAGAAAACAATGCAATACTAAACGAATCGTAGTTCGCCCTGCTAAATTTCAAACGCTAATTGTAGAAAACAGAAAGTTAAACGTGACATGTAGGAAAACTACATGCTACAAGTAGAAATACAAAAAGTAAACGAGGCATTTAGAAATGTTTAAGTGGAATGGACAAAGGTAAAAAAAGGTGCCTGACGCGAGAAAATCAGCTTATTTCCAAATAACTTTTGCATTTTTCAAAGATCCATCTGAAAACCACACGAAAACTTAAGGTTTTTTACGTTTACGTTTGAATATTGAAAGCTTACATGCATGTGTGGAATTTCTTAACGAAAATTGTGGCTCAAAATCAGTATAGAATAGTTAGTTATATCTTCATTTATTGTAGAAAACTGTTCTTTAGACTTGACATGTAGGATTTCTAAATAAACGTTAAGGAGATCAAACCAAAGGATAGAAGAAAACCAACATTTTTGAATAGTATTTACATATTTTGTTTTCTCTGAGTACCATTTTTTGATTCTACTTTGCTTAATCTGGCCTGGTCCCACTAAAAACGGTTTCAGTAAAAGATCGTAGTCCAGCTTTATTCTGACACACTTGCTTTTCAAATGTAGTGGTTATTTGCGCTTTGATTGAGTCGATACGTAGATTTTCAACTTTGTTTTGTAAAACTTGTCGCAATTCTGCCGACTATAACCCTTTTTCATAGAGCGGATCAATTTTTTTGAAAGAAGCACCAGAATCGGAATCTACGAAGAAATCTAAAAAAATTTCAACATGCAAGTATGTGTCTAAAATCAATTCCTAGCTAACGCTGAGAAGCATAAAAATTTCAGGCCATTTTAATGTATTAAAGGTATTTAAAGAAAAACACACACATTTTCCAATCATTTTGGGCTCAATTATGATTCATCTATATACAACAAATTGTATAAATGTTTTTATTGCAGAGGGTATTATAAAATTTTCCGTATGTTTGTAACGCATAGAAGGAAGCATCTCCGAACACATAAAGTATATATATTCTTGATCAGCATGACGAGCTGAGTTGATTTAGCCCTGTCCGTCTGTCCTTCTGTTTCTATGCTGTCTCCTCCGTCAGTTTTAAAGCTATCCTCACCAAACTTTGCACGACGTCTTTTGATACAAATACACTGCACATTTGTCGGAACCGTCCGGATCGGATGACTATAGCATATAGCTGTCATAGGAACGATCGGTCGAAAAACTAGTTTTAGTGAGAAAAACTTTTTTGTTTTCAATTGAAACGCCTCCAAACTTCGTATTCTTTAGTTTACTATGCTTTTCCATGATTCCACCAAATTTGGTCGAAATAGTATAGCTGCCATAGAAAAGTATAGTCTGAAAAGTAGTCTTAGTTAAAAAAATTTGTTTTCCATGGAAATGTCCTCGAAATTGGCATGTATTTGTTTTATATGCTCCAACACGGTTCTACAAAGTTTTTTTTTTTTATATATTTCACGAAATTAGCCATAGAACATGGCTTCTTAATTTGAAATATTTAAGATCTAAAGAAAATTTTAACAACAAAAAAGAAGTATATATTCGCAATACATCGTATTTTTTTAACACTTAAAAATGAATCAAAAAGAATAAAAAGCGAAAGCGTAAGTTAATGTCGGTCCAGACCTACTTCGAACTACCCGTTACTCAGGGAAATAAGTGTTCAATAGCCATCCCATATGTTAATTAACAGAACATTAACATAAATGTTATGTAAACAGACAGCCTATGCTTGCTGATTTCAAATCTATAACAAAAGATGTGTCGCAGACAGCGCCGAAAAGAATGCAGTGTTTTTTTGGATGCCACAAATGTATGGCAGAAGTTGATTTCCTAAAATATCATAAACGACTCAAAACGGCGTTCCCTCTCTAATTTTCGTTTTGAAATAGAAATTGGTTGTTATTAATTAAAAATATAACATAAAATTTTTAATATTTTTGAACAAAGCCATTTAAATAAAACCATGTGTCTGAGAATGAGAAGTATTTATATGCAGTTGGATGTATGAGCATTCGAACTAGTAACTAACTTCAGTTTGCACCTAGAAATAAATGAATAATTCAACTTTTCAAGCACAATTACTCAATAATACCTATTTACAGGTAATTAAAATAATCATTTTAAATAAATCGTAGTTCTATTACGATTAGTAAACAAATCGTAATCAGGAATTGTTTTTCATTGTCTGAATAATCGAGATTATTGTAATGAAAAGTAAGAAAATACGGGAAATATTGCACTCGTGAACCGAACAATAATACAATAATACCTGTAATTTTGGAATATTTTATCGACTCTCTAAGCTACGATTTATCCGACTTTCGGTTAAATTAAGATTGATGTAGTCTTTACATATGATTTGTAAACCATTTTAAAGCATGTGATCCCTCACATCTCCTGCAATAGCCCACCGTCCTTTTAATATTCCTGTCGTTGGACTGCATTTCTTCTTGTTAGTTAATAACACTAGGCAACAAGGTCAAGTATCTTGAATGGTTGGAAGTGATTCTAGATGATTTTCGTGTGCTAAGAAATTCAGAAATTGTCCATCACGTCGAGTTTTTTAGTAATTTGAACTTTAATTTGCTAAAAGTGCCTATTTTGACCCTTTTTAGGAGCGTTTTTCGGGAAATCCATTCTATTGTTTGGACTATCTTTGATACCAGCTTTGAAATGAACCATCCCAAACAATTCTGCGATTTTTTTCAATGGAGATATACCTCTTTTAGCACTTGTGTAAGAATCCAAAAATATCCTTTTTATTTCTGGTGCCCCTAATTATGCAATAGAGACTCTAATATGTTTTCGTTTCTTAAAACAGTAAAGAAGGCTGGTCATTTGTAGTGAACCAGCAACAAAATACTAAAAAAAAAAATCCAAACAATTGAATAGATTCCCAGAAAAACGCTCCTAAAAAGGGTCAAAATAGGCACTTTTAGCAACTTTAACCTCAAATTACTAAAAATCTCGACGTGATGGACAATTTCTGAAAACGCAGTCTTGCTAAGCACACGAAAATCATCTAGAATCACTACCAACCCTTCAAGATACTGGAAAAAGTCTAATTTTGTTGCCTTGTGTAATTGATTTGTATGAGTATTCTTTCCTCCATTCTCAATATTCAGTCGTGCGTCTTCACCTATAACCAAGATTAGCCAGGAGATTATTTTCCTAAGCGATACCTAACGTTTGTAAGGGCACGGTACGTATTTCTTTCGTTCGATTCAGCAATCCGACTTATCTGGCAGACAATCCTTTTGAATAATGGACTGATTTCGAAGAGAAATCCTTCTGGACGAACGATTTTAATGTTTTCAAAGCTATTCAAATGTTTTTTGGGAATCCAATTTCGTAAGTGCATACTTAAGTCAAAATACACAGAAATTTAGAAACGAAAATAGCCCTTCATAAAATATATAAGTAATAACTGAATCGATCCAGTGCTTATTTCCGAGTGGTATGCATCCCTGCTGGATACTGTAATATTTTTTAGCCTTAATTCGGATTTTCGATACTTAAACCTGAACTAAAATATGTTAAAGGCTTCGAAACCCGAATAAAACTCATTCGAATTTTAAGCGGATTGAAGCCCCGTTAAGCTTCAAATAAGACTTTTTGCAGATACATTAATACTATTATTATTCGTCATGTCAGCTGTTCGAAGATGCTCCCTACAAAAAGCGCAGTGCGACCATGAAACATGCAGATAATACGTCTACTTTAATGACACTTTAGTGACAGCACGCCTTGCAGTTAAATTTGAAGTCAAACTGGTCGTTTGATTACATTTAAATGTGTTTCCAAAAGGCAAAATCTCTCGTAAGTTATTGGACATTTATTTTAAAAAGGGAGCAATCAAAGACTGTATAATCATTGGTCAGTTTATCTCTTTCCTTTCAAATCAGGGGCGCTTCAACAAATCCATTTTTTTTATTTCCCCATATAAAAATCGAAAGTAAATCAGTTTCAGTCATCCCACTTAAGTTTTGTATTTAAAAATTTAAAAACAAAACGATCTAACTTCGATCACGGTCATACCTAAATTTGAGTTCTTATTTTCTTAGTGTATTGAGTAATTCAGTTGCTAAAATGATGACCTTGAACATGGCTTTAAACAAGCTCAATCCGCCGCCCTTTTATTATTGAGTTTCAAAGGAGGGCAAACTTGTTGAGGGGGGTTCGCCCATCTCATGCTGATTTGATGTGCCAATTGGCTTGGCCTAATTTCCCCCAAATTGACCACGCTTTCGAAACTTGAACTCTAGACCTGATGGTGGATAATTAATCAAAAACAGAAAGAAAAAAACCCAAAAAGCAACAAAAAAGTGCAGAGCTTAAGCGAAGAATCTCGCATTGTAAGCGGCAAGTCGATAAATAATCGTTTAGTATTCATTTACAAGAGCAACAAGAGTCTTATGTCACGATCGAGTGTAGCCCAATGAAAACGAAAGTATGTCAGCAACGGAGAAAGAGAAAGAAACAGAGACAGAGCGAGAGACAGAGCGAAACCCAAGCGTTAAAGATTCTGTGTTCAATTATGCGCATGCGTGCTGTCGCTTTGTAGCTTTTCCAGCTCAGTGAAATGGAATGAAAAATGTGAATGACAACAACTTTCACTAGAAATCAACGGCCGCAGCCGATAACAAAAGCTGGAGACAGTCATCTGCAGTCAGGTCTCTGACTTCGCCTCTGATTGTGATTCACTGAAAAGTCAGATGTCAGTGTATCTTTAGGAGGGGGGAATTCTAAGAGGCTTAAAGCTAGCGCACCTACGCCTGGGCATCCTAGACTCCGCCGAATGGGGTAGGCGTAAATTGTCTAAGCACAAAATGGCAAGGAAGTTATAAATTTGCTGCCAAATAGAATTGTGTGCCGCAAAAGTGTTCATTAAAGTCAAAAAGTGCCTGTCTGTGGCCATGTGCGTGTTTACGACCTTCTGACAACGCCCACAATGCACTGAAAGAAATTTGCAATTAGAGAGAACCCCCAGACAGACTGACAAAACGGCCCACACACTCTCCGACGCTGCACAGTAAAATCCAGTTGATCACATGGAATAGTTCAAAAGCTACGATATTTGCCACAAGTCTTGCGAAACCGAACCACTGTGCACCGACTCCAACTTCATCTCTCTGGGTAAGTAGGTAGAGAAGGAAGTTTTAACAGCCAGCGGCTTGGGTGAGGTAACATTTCATAATTCATTTGGCCATTGAACTCTTTCAATTGAGTTTAATTAAACGGAAATGGGCAAAACTGACCTCTTCACTTGCAGAACATTCAAATTCCACACTTTGGTCGTCGGCTTTATCAAAAAGTAAACACACTGACAGCAGGAGCGGAGGTGGGGGAGCGGTGTGGATCTCTTATCTAAATCTATTAGTTATTATATTTGATATTTTGGTGTTGTGTAAACCAAATAAATGTCAAGCCCAAAAAAGGTTTCCTCAGATCACAATCAAACAGAGCAACAATATCAAATGAACTCCGAATGCGACTCCCGCGGTGTTTGCGGTTAGACAGCGCGACAGCCAGCCAGCCGGCAGCAACAGCCTCTTCCTCCGAGTTGTTAGTGTTTGGTTATAAAAAAAAAAAAGGTAAGACTTGACTTGACCTGCCTGGCTGTGCAATGTCTTGTGTTTAGCCACTTGTGTCAATAGCCACAAAAGACGAATTTTCTATTGACTTTATGAAATTGTTGGAAATTGAAGAGGCAAATAGAGAAAGATGGCAACAACACGACAACAACGACGACCTGGTGACATTTGATAGGCTCATGTGCGGTCAACTTAGGGCGTATATTTTACTTTGAGTTCTATTAATAGGTTGGAAAGAAAGTATGAGCCAAGAGTTTGATTCCTAAACCGACTTTTTTATGGGGTTAATCAGTTTGGAAACAATCCCAAAGAGACTTGGCTTATCAAGTAGCTGAGTTTCCCGCACAGATTTGTGGTTGCTCTTCAAATCTCTCGTCTTTTTTAAGAGGAGATAACTTTAGTCTGGGTCAAGGGGCATACTTCATAAATCGATTATTGAATAACCGAAAAAATGCAATGCTACTTTAAGTGGTAATTAAGTACTTGCAAAGCCTTAGAAAAACAGTTTTTTACTTATAACAATTCTATTGTCTTCTACAATTATTAATTTCGCAAGAACTCTGCCATCTAAAACCGAAATTGTATAAAATTTTTCTGATCCTGACGATGTAGGATTTTCCATATATTTGGGGTTTTGACATTAAGGGGGAAAATCGCATAGCAAAGCTAAGCCCAACCTTCGCACGGAGAGGAAATAAATGCCCAGGGGTTTTTTGTCAGAACAATCATTTGAATCAGTGAGTACTGGGGGCAATCCACAACAGGCCATTAAAATTTGGTACTTATCGGGTGTGTCCCAGAAATCTCTAGAGGTTCTCCTATAAGCGCTTGCTTTTTGTATTGATACTTTTAGACTTTATATGTAAGTTGACTCAAATTTGCTCGTTTATCGATTGTAGCAAGCTACAAAGCAACTGTTCTAATAACCGAACCATTTCTTGCCACTTAACAAATGAAGTTATTCAAGTTTAGTTCGAAATGGAATCGTATTTTGAAAAAAGGACACTCCTGTACAGTCGGGACAATAGCAAGAACTTTGTACTTGAATTAAGTACAAACGGTATCGATGATACAGTAAGTCAAAAAAACTTCATTAAAGTACAAAGTTCTTAATTTAAGCAAGATTTTTATCAATACCGAATATGTTAAATACCAGGGATGCAAACCGGTTCTGAACCGAACCGGTTTTGAAACGAACCGAACCCGCTTATTCCAGCTGATGAACCGAACCTCAAACCGAACCGGCTTCCTTTCAAAAATGCTGAGCCGAACCGAAAACCGCAAAGATAAACGGTTCGGTTCGGTTCAGCTCTCCGACGAGTTTTAGGACGTGAATCGCTTTCATCTAGCAAATGATACTTATTAATATGGAAATTTTAATCGTTTCCCTAAGACAATTTTTATACGATATTCCCTTCGATCCTCTATAAGGGAGATCACTGATAGACCGAATTGAACCAAATCGATATAACCTTTAAGGATGACTTAACACATTCCACCCTGCATTTGGAAGATGGTTTTAACCAAAATCACCTTAATGAGACTTTTTCAAGCCCTTTTGATGATTAAATAGATATTAGTACCTATCGATTAAAAGAAGGCTCGAAAATCACTCATGAATATGCTCAAAATGTGATTTATTGAATTATGTCTCGAAATAGACTCGCAAAATGATTCGCAAATGAGTCGAAAACGATCAGAAGAGCGGGAGAAAAACGGCTCTTCATGAAGTGTCGCGGGTAGGGTACCATTTTCTGCCGACATAAGTATAATTTGTGATCAGAAAACGCATTTGTGACTAATTTAATCAGACCATGGGGTCGAAAATGTTTCGAATTTAATCAAAAATGTTTGATGAGGAGCTTACTCCAAAAATGCTCCTAAGCTCGGATCTTTTCAGAGCGCTCCGAACTTTGCTTGCTGGGTGTTATCATGTACGATTAAAAGAAGACTCGATCATGCATATGGTCAAAATGTGATTTATTCAAATACGCCTCGAAAAAGACTTGCAAATAAGTCAGAAGAAAGGGTTTAAAATTACTCTTACAGAAAAGTTGCAGCTAGGGTAACATTTTCTCCCGACAAAAGTATCATATATGATCAGAAAACAATCGCATTTATAACTAATTACATCAGACCGAGGACTCGAATGTGATCAGAAATTTCATAAAATGTTTGCTGGGATATAATACAACATGTTGTCATATAAGTCTTCAGCAATCGCCCGCCGATCTCTTAATACACCTGTTATCAATCTGCATTCTTTTCTTAAAAGTTGAATATTGATTTGTCGTCCACTGGTGGACAATATTTTAAATTTTCTGTAGTTATTCTTTTCTCAATCTAAGCCAGGAGAGTTTTTTCTCATAAAATACAATAAATAGGGTCTTGTAAGATGCATGGTATGAATTATTTTCTAGCCGACATTCTCTGTTTCCGAAGGACATTCGTCTAGAAACTTATAGACGAATCTCCAAAGTAAATTCAAATGGTTTATGGCAATTCAATTTTCAAAGTTTGCGAAAAGTCACATTACGGCAGAAATCAAAATATTGCATAATGTGCCCTTATGAACCACTGAACCGAACCGAAACCGCCGTTCAGTTAGCTCTAAAAAGCATGTAATGAACCGAACCGGCGGTTCAGAAACAGTAAGAACCACTGAACCGAACCAGTACTTATTTTCGGGTGGTTTGCATCCCTGTTAAGTACACAGAGAAACAAAATTAGCTATAGGTCTGCGTATTTTGAATTGCCATTCGTGCTAGAGTCGTGTCGTGTTGAAAATATTCGTCACGCGCCTCTCTCTCTCTCTAATGCGAAGTATCTAAAAAAATATCATAGTTCATTTCCAACATTTCGGAGATAATTTTTGTACATCGTCATTTTCTGAAAGTGATTTTGAAAGCATATTCAAGCGTTGAACATTTTTTCCTATTAGTCCAGTCAAGTTAGAATTTTTCTATGCATAAAATATTGAGCAGCCAGATTTTTAATATGTAGTAGGGGACACTCTCAAGGGCTTCAGTTTAAATTGGTGTCAATTTCTATCATTGGGAACGTCCGCCATATTGGAAAACGCAATTTTTGTCTGTATCTTGGAAACGATATTTGACTGTGCGACAAAGCAAAACTGTTGCCTGTTGCCTGCAATCACCAGAATTGAAGCAGATAAAACCAGGGCTGCACACCGGTTTTGAACCGAACCGGTTCGAGACCGGAATTCCGACTTTTATTTTGCTGTGAACCGAACCGCTTTAGAAATAAAAGCTGATCTTGAACCTGTTCCGTACCTATAATTTCGGTTCGATTCAACAAAAACTACAGACAGGAAAAAATTTTATATTTTCTTATCTGGTCAGCTTTTTGGCAACTAAGTCATACAATCGTCTGGAAAGCTCAATGAAATAGAATTTTAGAATTACATATAAAATCCCATAAAAGCCGCTTTTTTTTGAGATCCTCGACTCCAACGATGGATTTTATGATCTGATATCATGGTTTTTTGTAAGCATAAACGTAGTAAATGAATGAGATACACAAAAATGTTAGATTGGTTTAAGTCAATTTCGACTTAATGCATTTGGTTGACAGTTCAAGCTTTAACATAAGCCCAAGTAGAGACTTCTAGCACCTAGGCATAATTTTCTACAAGACCAGCAAAACATTTCATGAAATTTTTGATCACATAAATGAGCTCGTTTTCTGATTATAAATGATTCTTTTGTCGGGAGAAAATGGTACAGTAGCCGCGACTCTTTTTGAAGAGTCGACTTAAAAGCGATCTTCTGATCAGTTTCGGCTCATTTTCGAGTCATTAGCGAAACTTTTTTTTTTAAATCTCGACGTGATGTGCACTTTTGGAGGTTAGATTTATGTTCAGTGATAAAAATTCTATAAGAATCAGTTACTCATGACTTTTATGAATTAACTGTTTTTAAAAGAGTTTTATAATAAAAGTCATTAATAAAAACTTTCATTAAAAGTCAAATGATAATATTATTTATTGAAGACTTTTATTTATAACTTAGAAAATAAATACAGTACAGTACAGTCCGGTACCAGTTAGTGAAATCATGAAAAAGCATAGAAAACGTATAAATTTGAAGTCTGATGCCGATTTCATTTAAAACATTAAAGTTTTTCTCCCTAAAATTGGTTTTTGACAGATAGTTTCTATGGCATCTATATGCTATAGTCGTCCGATCCGGTCGGTTTTCATACTTGTGCAGCGTATTTGTACTACAAGACTTCATGGAAAGTTTTGTGAAGATAGCTTTCATTAAATTAAAATGCCGAAAAAATGGCAGAAAAGCCAAGTCGAAGGGGCCGCTTGGAAATGTTTTCGCATGGAGACAAGGTTGCGCCGAATTTGGCGGTGGGAGAAAGGGATGCCATTGTGATTTATCACACCCCAAGCATTCGGACTTAAATTTTGTTAACAAGGCTGGAAGTGAAGTGTTCGAGCTTGAATAAAAAGAAGCTGATTAAGTAGTGTGACCCACCACCAGTTAATCTACAAATGCCATGGGTCTCAAACACTACCGATGCATCGGCGTCATTTTTTGTTAAATCTGGTCACACTGTGTGTACGTTCCACGTTGACGCAATCTGTGGTGGCGTAAGCTAAATTACTTACGTCGTAAGTCTGTCTAGGTATTAACCTGGCCTGCCGCTTCACTTGCTTATCGTATCGGGATTGAGATTCTCAGCAGCTTTTTGACGATTTATCCGTCCATCTTGACGGCTTATCTGTTACATTCTTCTGAGCTCTGATTGCTAAGAAGTTCCTTGACTTATTATCAGCAGATAAATCCGATTCGATTACTGATTTATGATTAACGATTTACCTTGTAAGGCCGATTGATAAATTGCAACGATGCTGAGATGGAATCATTTAAAAGGTATGATTGGTGAGACCAACGATACGGCCAATGTTTACCCATAACGAAAAGAACGACAAACTTACAGGTTGAGCCCTCAAAAATGTTCCTAAATTTTCATATGTATGTTTTAAACTTTCTCGTGTATCGCAGAGAACATGCAATCGCAACGTTCGGACGGTACCGCGCGCCATTGATACGTCTGGCTTTTTTTTTAGGTTCGTTTGTTTCGTTTTCCGGGCATACTTTAGAAAATCACAAAACTGCAGTTTTAGAATGTTTAAAGTTAATTTCTTTCTAAGCTTTTCTGTTAGACCGATTCCATTTGATCTACACCTTCTATGCTCATATTAAAATATTAAATATTTTGTAAGTTCCGAGGATTATTTACCATTAGAAGAAAGTTAAATATACTATTTATTATTTCAACTTCCGCCCCTGTCCGTTTAGTCACATAACACATAAGCATTCACATTTACGATACTAGCGGCCGATTTCAACTCTTCTACATAGAGCTATCTATCAAATGAAACTACATATAACAGAGCAAAATATAAGAATATCTGACTCATATCAGCTATTTAGAAGATTAGAAATCGGCCCTAAGTAAGATTGAAAATTATATTTCTCGTTTTTTAATTCCTAAACGAACAGTTTCGCTATAGAGGCGGTGTTTTTAGATATTTGCAATTAGAAGTGTATCCAAATGGAACTCAAATTCTCTAAGCCTGTGCGTATCGGTTTAAAAAAAAACGGTTTCGAAAAAATTAAAAGACCATTCCGTTTACAGTGCATGATTTTTATTTTTTTTCTTTTTAATAAAATTCCTTAGTTTTTCCGTGGCGATTTCGACCAGATATCGACCATATAACAACGAATCGCTTAGTTTTGTGATGTCTTTAAGTTGTTGAAGCAATATTCTCATACAATGTCCCAGCTTTGCCCCCCAATGGACACTTTTCGTAAGCCAGTTAAGGTGCTATCAATATTTGCATACAAACAGTTCCCCATTGATCCGATATTTACTCTGCATGAAGCACAATTCACGAACGACCTCGAGTTTTCGTTACACTTGATTACTTCAACTTGTTCACAGTTCAAGCAATCTTGATCTTTTGTAATATGCAAAACCCCCTGCCATCAATAAATTATAACCCAACCCTCCACAGATCTAGCATTGACTGTAAATTAACATTTTCAGTGCACTTATCTAACAGACAAAGCAGAGCCCCCATAAAGAAAGTCAACAAAAGCGCAAAAGCTGTGACTAATGCTTACTAATTGAGTTATCGCTACGATTTGCCCCAAGGGGGAGTGGTGGAGAGCACAAGTCCTTAAAAACCATAACGGCGTTACAATGGATAAGTGGGTCAAAATTGCAAATTTCAAGCCACATAAATTGTGTTGGCCACAAATGTAATTTGGGTCAAAAGCCCGAAATTATGTGTTATCATTAAATTTCATTACAATCGTGTTTTTTTTTTTGGGAAGTCAAAAGCAAAAATGCAAAAACCGAACCCGTTACACACGCAATGTAGTGGGTTGGGGGAGGAGAAGGAGGAGGAGGAGGCTGTACAGTTATGCAGACCTGGCCTTCTCTTATGCCCAAATATGGCCAAAACAAAAAAACAACGATCAATCTGCAGGCAGGTTCAGTGATCTGACTTACCAAAAAAGTCCTCCCAACGCTCCGAGGTGTCTGAATCCGATTCTATGTCCATCTTCTTGGAGTTGATTTACGATCCCGTTGCCTTCTATGGGCCTTTTGTCTAAATTTAGACGGGCAGCGATCTGCCGCCGCTGGTTATGGTTATGGGAGCTGCTTTTGCACTTGAACGGGGCATTTGCTATGAAGATATCTTGACTAAAAGGCTGCGCAAATGACTTCACCCCGGGCGGAAAGCCCCAATCAATTGGTCAGGGCGATAAGATAAACACTCTGGAGTTTAACTTGGCGAATGTGTATTTTTTTTTCTTTAGTCGCGCGTAGATAGCTTTATCTGGGTTGAAGAATTCTACTTGTACTGCAAGTGCCTCTGTAACAGCTGTTAAGTGTACAAGAAATTTTTGTATTTCAAAGTTACTTTTCGCGCACAATTCTCAGAATTCGGATGACTAAACCGGCTGCTCAAAGAACGTGTTTGTTATTGTTGTTGTTATTAAGAGAACTCAAATTTGTTTGATTGAATTAAATTGCTCGCCAAATACACTTGTTGCGCAAACGCCAAAATTTTCTCACTTTTTTTCTCAAGTACACAAGTATCTTATGGATGCATCTTATGCTTGGCTGATTTTCCAGTTTCACCTTCGCACCGTTATTTCTAATTGTGTAGCAAACACACAAACTCACGCACAGACGCACGCAAACACGATCGACACGACTCTCCCACGCAACGTTTCAAATCGAACTGGGAGTTGCAATGCGAGATTGCCTTAAGATCGTTAGAGATGGCAGCGTGCCCAAGGAGAACAGCTTGGGTCCCCCACCCTCTAACCACCCACCAGCTGGCAATAAGACACTAGTTCGATAACGATAGCTCTGTGGAGTCAGTGAGTGAAGGAAAATTAGCTTGTTTCACGCTAGATTTAGCGTGTGAATGGCGGGCTGGACTTTTTTTTAAATGAAATGAAATGATTTGCCTTCAATTTCGTGAAAGCAAATCTAAAGCAGTTAAAGGAACGACCCATACTTTATTTTGATGTGCTTTCGCTCAAAAACAAAAAATGGAGGAAAGCTAACTTCGACTCAGCCGAAGTTCATAAAAGTTGCAGCTCTTATAATTTTAAAGGACGATTACTAACACTATTTTGCAACCAAACTTTTTATAGCAGCTGTCTTCCGATTTCGACCAAACTGAGTGAAATCATGAAAAATCAGAGAAAATTTATAAATACGAAATTTTTTGACGATTTCATTCAAAACAAAAAGTTTTTTCACTAAAATTAGTTTTTCGACTGATAGTTCCTATGACAGCTATATGCTATAGTCGTCCGAACCGGCCGGTTCCGACAAATGTGCAGCGTATTTGCACTAAAAGACTTCGTGGAAGGTTCCGTGAAGATAGCGTTCAAACTGACGGAGGAGATAGCATAGAAACCATTGCACGCTAAAAACTGTTAAAACTTTTCTCAATGCCACCAGCCTCAGTGAAAAACAGAAACAAACGCAGCACAAGCGGTCTCTCACTGAGCGGAGCACTTTTTCTCGCACCTCATGTGTTTTCTGTTACGTGTTTTTAGTTGAGAAAAACAAACAAGTCGGTCTGTTAGCGACCTCTGACAGAAACACTTTTGAGCGAGCGCTCACCAAACAACTGTGCAAATGAGCAGTACACAATAAGTGTCTGCGAAAAGTGTTTTTATGTTTTAGTTGTTTTGTTCTTGTGGCAGGCAATGGAAGGCAATAGAAACAGAAACGAAAAAAGCGGTCTTTCGTTCCTCTTTTTTCGTAGTGTCTGTTACCAAACTGTTTTTTGTTGACACGCTGAAAGTGTAGAGAGTTATTTGGGAGCTCTGATAGAAACAGACGGACAGGGCTCAATCAACTTTGCTGATCAAAAATATATATACTTTATGTGGTCGGAAATGGTTCCTTCAATGCGTTACAAACATCTCGACAATTTCAATATATCTTCTGCAAGGCACATTTGATCTAAAATTTTAATGCCATCTTTTTAAGAGTAATAAAGTCACAATATTAGCCACAAATATTTAAGGAAATGTTTATTTTTAGAATTGAAAAATAAACATTTTTATTCCTGTTTTTTCAAAATAAAATTTTTTTTCGAAACATAGGATGTTAAAAACTACCCAAACGGCCCTTTTTTAAAATTAAAGCAATTTTTTTTTACAATCGGAAAAGTATATCCTATAGTTTCCGTAGGAATCATCGTGCCAAGTTTTTAAAACTTTAGATTTTAGAGATTTTTTTAATTAAAAATAAACCACACAACCAATTTTTTATTTTTTTCAACAATTTTCTTTTTTCTAACCTCATCGCTATATTTAATTATTAGATTAGAGAATTCCTCTTTAACTTCAGGTACATTTTGCAATAAATTTAGAGCTCATTTTGGCATTTGATTTATTTTTTGGCTGACTCTTGATACTAGAGGATCCGAGGTAATGAACATTCGATTTAGAACATCGAGGTTGCACTTTTCCCGACTGCATGTATCTCGAAAAATGTTCTCGTTAAAACTTGAAATCTCCTCAGTAAATTGACCAATTGGAAGCAATGCATACTTAATTATTTGCGGGCCATGAATAAAAAATTAAAGTAAAGTTGGCGACATATTATACCAAGGGTAAAAATTAACGAAATTCCAAGCAGTCTCCAAGGCATAATTTTTGAATTCGTCTACATTAATATCATGGTTACATGAAACATCTATTAATAAAGTGTGCATTATTTCAGGAAAATCGATGTCTATCTTTGTGTGTTTTGAAAAAATCGGCTATCAGTGTTACCATCATTACTACTTTTAAATCCAGGTTTCGGGGGACCAATTGGCAACCATTTCTATGACCTTCACCGATCTAGCTTGCCACCTTCTTATAGGCAATTAGGACAAATGCAGAAAGCATTCAAAAAACCGCATCCATCCATCCATTTTCTGTTTTCACCTCTTTTAATAACATTTCGTAATTGTTATTAAATTGTTCGCTTGTTGCTCCGCAAAAGTAACACTTAAATGTTGTTGTTGTATCCGTCAATGCATTACAAGCTTTTCCGTCAATCATTGAAAGAATTTACTGATGGCTAACTTTAACTTCAGCGCCTTCAATTTGTTAATAAGTCGGTGGACTTCTTTCTCGACTATCATTTTCTGTCAAAAAAAGACTGGGAGTTTCCTTTATAAATTCAATTTTTAAAGGTCGACTAAGCTATGTACAGGGTGGTCCATCTAGTGTTTGGAATTTGTCAAATGTCTTTCGGAATGCTACTAATATTAAGTAAAAACTTTGACACTTACGAAATGGGTCGCTATTCGTTTAAAGAATGTTGGAAAATATTTAAAACATATTTCATAAGTGGTGAGTCCTCGACTCAATCTGTGGAAATTTGAAAAAAAAAACATTTTACTAAAAACTCAATTTGTGGATCAATTCGTGAAGAAAGTTCGTGAAGCGGAAGACTTGGACGATATTTGGTTTCAACAAGACGGCGCTACGTGCCAGCAATCAGCAAATATGGAGATGTGAATTGGCCGCCAAGAAGCTGTGATTTGAAACCGTTAGACTGTTATCTTTGGGAAGCGTTCAAGGACAAATGTTATGCAAACAATCCTGAAACAATTGATGAGTTGAAGAACGAGATTCGAGTTGCTATTGCTGACATACGTGCCGTAACAATTGAAAATGTTCTCAAAAATTGGGTGGATCGAATGGGCTTCTTCCAAGTCAGCCGTGGTGGTCATTTGACCAAAACTGTTTTTCATAATTAAATGACTTGACTGCGTGTTCATACAGACAGACGCACAGGGCTAAATCGAATCGGCTGTTGATGCTAATCAAGAATATATATACTTAGTCAAGAATATAATGATTCCTTCTCCCTTTTACATACTTTTCGCAATAGGGTTAATTTTAATTTTTATCGTAAATGGGTTAAAATCCATTTTTTTTAAACAAATTTTTTCTTAGAAACTCTTACAGGTTTTAGTTAGAATGCCATGATTTTGCAGTCGCTATTATATGTCGCTATATGACTTATAGTACAAGGGCATTCAAACAGTTTTCCTAGGACACCATGAATAAGAAATACGAAATGACATTTTAGCTGCGTCTTTTCGATCTCTTTGTGCATTTTGTATAATTCTCTCATCAAGAATACAGAGCAGCAAAAACATGTGTACTGTTTAGTTTGTACCTGTCATTTTGGTCAGCATAGATAAAAATGAATAAGAAATTGACTGACTGTTAGCCATTCACCTTGTATAGGAGCTACATCCAAAAATTTATCGATCATAACGAAACTCGGCCTGAATGATAGTCTTTTTTTTTTTAATAAACGCCTTAAAAAAACTGTCCAAGTAGTACCTGGCGGTCAATTTTTAGCACTCTCACGTTAGCTTATTTTTTAATTTTAAATAAAATTTTCATTTTGCACACTATGACGAAAAGCAACAATGGTATTAACCAAAATGACAAAAAAATAAAACAGTAATCCAAACAAATCTAAGGTTTTTTAGATGTTCTAATCAAAAATGATGTGAAATTAAATAAATTATACAATATTCTGTCCAGTTGTACGAAATGTGTCTGTTGAACGCCTGTTGCCTGTGTGTCTCCCTGTACCATGGTTGCATCTTCATTGGCATAACAGGCGTAGTATTAGCCATAATCGTTTTGGGCAGAGCTATAGCAGGATTTATGTCTGGGAAAACTGATGATCATGATGATTTGCTCTTCGCCATACTTGCAATAGTATTCGTCATACTTCATCTACCGACCAAGTTTATCCTCCTATGGGGCACTCTTGGGGTGAGTTCTTTTTTAAATATAACTAGATTTATCCACCTTTGCTAATTTCTTTTTCGTAGGACATTTGTTGGGTGTTGTTAATGGCATTTCTACTGAGTATTTTGACTACGATCTACAGTTTCATTTTGATTATTTTCTGGCTGGTGGTTAAGGATATGTCAATATTAATTGTCCTGTGTTTTCTATATGTTCTATGTGAGAATGCCGTAAGATTTTGCCTTACATATTTAACATTTTTCATCCTTAGTGGAAATTTACTATTGCTGGGTAATTTTTTCGACTTGGCGACATTGTCAGCGGTGTCATAACGCTTGTTCCGCTTGTGTCTGAGCCAGAGATGTGTAATAAGTGTCGAAAAATGAATACAAGAAAGCTAAAATAAAGCATAAAAAACCTCGAAAATTAAATTTTTATTTCCAAAATTTTATTATATCCAAATTTTTATTATCAAATATGGATTTTTCAGCCTGTATTGCTATGAATTTTCTGATTTAGACGACAATCTTTCCAAAATGAATAAATCACACAGGTGTAATACACTTCCACTGAAAAGTTATGCAATTAGAAACTAAATACAAAGAATTACTTTAATCTCACATTGAACCAGAACCATGCCAGCAACGAACTTTACAAAAAAAGGCCCATGACATAACCAAATGATGACCATTATGGAGGCGACTAGAATTCCAATTATGTGAAGTATCATAGAAGCAAACAGTAGACGACATTTTTCCTGCAAAACAAATTGAAATTTGAACTCATATTTGTTTTAATTTAAGGTCCAAATAAACTTACCCTAAAAGCGCCCAAAAGCAAGATTATTTTGGCTGGCAAATAAAATAAAACTAGTATCAGAGCAAAGATAGACAAGGTCACAGTATCTTCCGCCGCAACCAATTTAATAATTGCCTTGGCTAGAATCAGCAAACCCACAGCTATACCCATGATACCAATAATAATTACACCCTGGAACAGGGAAAGACAACAGCAAAACGTTTTCCAATGGCACATATCAAATTTTCCAATAGTACTTTTAATTTTACGAATTTATACAGTAAGATTTTGATAAGAAAATCAAATATAAAAGCTAAAAAAAAAAAGTTGGTAAGAATATGCTGCTCATCACTGACCAAGACGCCCGCAGCTGAGTTAGTGATGAGTGATAATGCTATCGATAGTTGGCGCCAGCTTTAAGAATGGCCAAGTTCATTTATCTCATGCGCACGTGCAATCTTTACATTTCACACATTTTTTCCAATGCGAATAGATTACCCAGCAGTAATACACCTCCACTGAAATATAAAGACATTTAAACCAAAATCATAAAAATATCTCTTCAAATCTTACACAAGATGAGGATAACAACCAGCAGGCACCAAAGGACTAATGCCCATACAAATGTACTATATGTGAAACTTGCCCAAACAAGCATCACTATAATGGCAAAGATAACAGCGATTATATGTAGAATAAGGGCACAAAGTAGCAAAGGACATTTATTCTGTAAATTCAAGTTATGTAGAATATGGTATACAATTTCTGGTAGGGAAAACTCACCGCAAGGGTTCCTATCAGCAACAGCAGCTTGGCCAATATATAGAAAATCACAAATATGATGGCTACTATGGCTGTTACCAACCAGGTTCCGCTAATAATATGGTAAATTATTAGTCCAAGAGCTATTAAGCATTCTATTATGCCAATTAGGCTTATAAGAATACAGCCAATATAGAGGGTGAAGCAACAGCAACATTTGTCTAGAATAAACATGATGAATCAGTTTAAATTTTGAACTACAATTTTAAGAGTATTATTGTGGGTTTGATTATAAATTCAAATTTCATTAGATAATAATAATATTTGGCTTGACACAGCCCAAAGGGCCAAAGCCGAGCTCCTCTCAATCTCCTGGCTCGTGTGCTTCTAATTTTCGCACAAGAGAAAAAAAGGGACCTACAGTTTAACGCCGAATCCGAATGGCAGTTTAAGAACCTTTTTAATGGTAGTTGAAAGCTGGCGCCAAAAGATAGTGAAGTTGACCGGGAGTGTAAGTTTTTCAAAGAAACAACTTTTTATTAGATGTCCCGAGGCGGGATAGAACCCACACACACTAGCTGCTGAGCCACACCCGGCCACATCGATTTCTAGAAACTAGTTCACCACAGCCTGTCGGAAAAGGCCCGAATTCTTAAGACACAAAATATTTAATTAAATAAATATCCACTACTCTACTTCTTCACAGAATATCACATCACACGTACTTGAAGAACGGTAGAAATGTGCGAAAATTCACATCACTTATAATAATATGTCCAATATTATGTCCAATATTGAGAAGCTTTTCATGGCTAATTAATACAAAGCTGGCGCCAACAGCAAAGAGGTGTGGCCGGGTGTAAAGTTTATTCGAAGAAAAAACTTTTCATTAGATGTTCCGAGGCGGTATCGAACCCACGACCTATTGCACAGCGGTCGCGCACACTAGCCGCTGAGCCACTTGTGTACTCATCACTAGACAGCGGATTTTGCATATTTTAAACCGCTTGTCCGATTTAAGTTCTGATTGCACACATCTTATTCTTATTGAAAATCGCTCTCATATCGCTAAAAACATTTTTGCATATTTGCATATAAAAATATGCAAATATGCAAAAACATATTTTTATGCAAACACATATTTCAGGTAAATTTTTATCATAGTAGGCCAGGTTTCATGTGGACTTATTGTGATTCTGTGCTCTCCACAAGCCTTTTTTTCTGAAAAACGCCTACTTTTTCAATGTATAACATAGAAAAATACTTAATTGTTTACTGTAACAACAATTATCTTAGCCATAAACAACTCATGGGCGTAGTGTTCAGTGTACACACAGAATGAAAAACTAACCTGCAGAAATTCCAAAAATCAAGGCTGTAATCCAGGAGCAATGAGTGGCTTGAACAGGGGCCAATTAACCCAGGAGGTCGGAAATGTCGGTTGTAGTACCCTATATGGAACGATTTTGTGGGAATTTGTTCAAAAACCCCCTCCCTTCTCTTTCTCGGGATGCTCACCGATCTCCTGATCGGTAAAATATTGCCCAAAAACATATGAAACGGTACCCCCTTTTAATTTTTGTTTAATTTTATCCCCCTCCCCTCCATAAGTCAGCCCCTCCCCCGATCAGAAAATATTGCCAGAAATCTAATCGAAGCACCCACAAATCTATGAAACGATACCCCATTTGATTTTTTTTAGATATTACCTCTTTCCCCTCCATAAGTCAGCCCCCTCCCCACCGATCCAAATAGCATTGCCAGAAATGAAATTGGAGCACCCAAAAACCTACCAAAAACCCATTTGATTTTTGTTTAATTTTACCTCCCTCTCCCTCCATAAGTCAGCCCCCACCCAACCGATCAGAAATATATGGCCAGAAATGAAATCAGAGCACATAAAAACCACCGAGTACTGATTTTGGCACGTGTTAAGCAAAAGTCATCCACGGTTTTACGTTCTGCCGGTCATTTTTCTGTTGAGTCTCAGTGTGCCCTGTTCTAAAATCCTCTAACACTAAGCTAAAACACTAAAACTCTCCACTAAGCTTCCCCATGACAACGCTATTGACACAAAGCTGTTCCTGTTAGTGACACTTTAAAATTCTTTATTTTAAGCGAAAATGGCTACATCATTTAGCCTTTGACTAGATCCTCCGTCATGGACAAATTGGACACTTATCTCTTATAAGGGAATCCACAGAAGAATTTGGTCAATTAGAACATCCAGAGATCCAGAGAAAGACATTAATACAACTTCTAAATTATAAGAATAAACATTTAAGTCCAAAGTTTAATAATCGAATTCATTTTAAAACTATTATATACATTTTAAATATTTTGCATATTTTTTTGCATATTTGCATATTTTCTTGCATATTTGCATATTTTTTTGCATATTTTCATATGCAATATAAAAAATCCATATTTTGGATATGCAGTTTTTAATCGAAAGAGGGATATTTAATTAGTATAAATCCCGATTTTCACCTCAATCTGTCTTCACTTAAAAAGTTGCATAAAATCCGATGTCTACTCATCACTGTTCCTTTTTCCAGATTTTTTATACATTAGGTCGTGTGGTGCTTAAAATGATGAACGAAGTATAAATAGCTTTCTGGGAACGGAAAATTTTCGTTAAGATTGTCGTTCATATCATTCTCTTGATCTTTCACAAAGCTCCTAATCGATTTGTCAACTTCATATTCTCCTTCATTAATAAAATATTGCTTTAAACCCGGCGGTTTTTTGATAATCCGCTCGATTGCTGGAAAAAGGGATAACCATCTGGTCACAACATGTCGCAAAAGTCTTCGTACTCCATATCAAGATCATCGAAACAGTGCTTCAGAACGTCAACTGATTTGGCCCTCATCGAAAATTTAGCAATGATTTTCAACACCAGAGTTTCCACGTCGAATGATTAAGCTTTAAGCTCGGAAGTCTGACTATAAAACCGCGTATGAATAATTGAAAGATAATTTTATTAGTTAAAATTTGAAATATAAAACTTATTCATGATTGAGATATTTGTAATTAAGTGAGAAGTTTTTTTCAAAAATGCAAAAAACGATTATTTGCATAGCTCGCAAAAAACTGTTAACCATTTTTTCAATGCGACCCGCCTCAGTGAAAAACAGAAACAAACGCACCACAAACTGTCTCTCACTGAGCGGAACACTTTTTCTAGCACGTTTTCTGTTACCTGTGTTCGGTTGAGCAAAACAAACGAGTCGGTCATCCGACAACCTCCGACAGCAACTGTTTTGAGCAAGCGCTCACTAAACAACTGTCTTCAAAATGAGCAGAACACAATAAGTGTCAGCGTAAAGTGTTTTTTGTTTTATTTTGGTTTTGTGCGTTTAGTAGGCTGTATGTATGTGTGTATTTTGAATGTACATAGTTAAGGGGGTCTTCTGCCTTTGAGTGCCGAATTTGACCTATTTTTTTTTTAAATCGTGGAAAGAAAATGCGTAAAGATTTTCTTAATCTTTTTTTTGTATTTGGTAGGGCAGCTTAATATATCCAGATTTTTTTGTTTGATGTACAGCCCAGTATGCGACTGCCATAGCTGTATCATCCCTAAAGTCCTTTCGACGATCTCGCTTTTAGAGTAAGCTGAGTAAATCATTTGCAGACTTATACCTAGAATAGATTTGTCCATTCTAGTGACTTTAATGTTGTTCTTGATAGACTGCTCTTTAATTTGCACAAAACCCATTATATTTCGCGAGTTTATAAGGCTCATCGTAAGCGCGCTTTAAATCGGGTTCACAATCTCACGAAACCCTTCGCTGTCCAACACCAAAAATGGCCCGCCGTTTGTGGTGACAATTTTAACAATTGACGAAATAAATTCCTCTTCATTAGCTTCATACGAAATTTTAGAAAGGAATTCTTCAAATGGCTGTATCTTAAATACCTCTCTAAAGTGACATTGTTTTGTTTAGATACTCCTATGAGACTTATTTGAAAAAAAGCGTAGTTACGGGTCGGAGAGCATGCAAAACAAAAATTAATAATACTCTCAAGAAGAGGTATGTTTACTTAATTGTGAATGTAATTGCCGATTTAATTTAATTGAAACCGGGGGAATTTTTATGGAAAGACGGAAAATAACTTAATAAAGGGCAGCAAAAACTTGGAAAATTATAAGTTTTTTACAAAAATCCAACTTTGAAGTGCCATAACTTCTTTATATTATGATTGGATTTTGAACAACTGTCGTTTTCTAAAGAAATAATTTTATTATCTTTTATTTTCGAACCAGTTTACAATTGGTGAACTAAAACCAGAGAAAATGGCATTTTAGTAGACCTACCTTTAATCAAAACATAAAAATTTGGCGATATCTCAATAACCATTCTACTTTATACATATTTCTGAAAAGTCAAATGTCCTGGATATAAAAATAATTGAAATTTTGTTGCATAGTGTTATTTGTAAGCTTGTGTAATCGATGGATGGGTAAGTTCACACGTGACACGAAACACTTGGCCTATCGATAACTCTTTCAGTTGCCCATAACCTTTGCTGGTTTTGTTTTCAATTTTGGTTAATTAAAATCATGTCCTTGCTGAACAGCATACAAAGATTGGCCAATCCGGCCCAAGCTCATATATGGCTAAGGAGTTTTTCCCTGGCTCCGGCCTTGTTAAGCAGTGACAGTCCAAATTCCAGTGTCTCCTCCACATCCTCTCCTGCCGAGTCCACATCGTCTGCAAAGGGAGGCTTTGCCAGAGCCTTTGACAAGTACACAGCTGAGCCTGCTCCCGAACTGCCAGCCCAGGACACTCAATCCTTTGCCTCCCTGCTAAGGCACTCCAAGTTTGTAGATGTAAGTGGCCGCGGCCAGCTGGTTTATGTAATCTCTAATCTTTGTTTTCGCTTCTCCAGCTGGGCAATGCCGAGGGCAAGGTGGTGAATGGCAAAATCTTTCATGTGGTGGGCGATGATCTGTACATAGATTTTGGTTGGAAATTTCATTGTGTGTGCACCAGACCCACGCGGAATGGCGGGTGAGTGGCGGCGATTTACTCTTCTCAGACTCGTATCATTTGCTGTTTTTTTCCCCCTAGTGAGTATGTAAGAGGAGCACGTGTACGGCTGCGGGTCAAGGATCTGGAGTTGTCTACCAAATTCTTGGGTTCCAGCAAGGATATCACCATTTTAGAGGCAGACTGCCAGCTGATAGGCCTCATCCAAACACCCTCCAGGAGTGGACCCAAAGAAACACCAAAAGTGGAAATCTAACTTTACTTTTATTAAACACAATCCTTAGTAAACTGGTAAACCTCATAATGATGATTCAGTTCCTTGACCGCATGCAATTGAAAGCGACTGACTAAGGCACCGTTCTCGGATGTCTTGAGAAAGAAAATACGTTTAGCTCGACTGTGCACCCAGGCCATGGAGCACAAGAGGCAGGGTTCTTGTAGTAAATACACCTCATAGCCCGTGCACAAATATGGACCGTATTTGTCTAGATTATCCGCCTGGAATGCCGCCTCTGAGTGCTCCAAGGAGCTGGCTGACAGCTCAGCGCCATAGGTCAAATCCTGAAAGTCCGTTTGCTGCTTAAGGTACTCATAAAACCTGCTAGGAAGGCCACTTAGTTGGCCTCCAGGAGGCTGCACAAACTGCTCTCCCGTGTGTAATGCTCCTCTTCCCTGTTGAGTTCTGGCCACGAAATCCATTAATAACATGGAACTATGTTCATGTGGCTGATCGGAGGTGGAGCCACCTCCCGCTATGGCCACCAGGCTGGGCACTCGTGGATCTACGCATACGCCCACTGGCTGGCCCTTGTTCACTTCCTTGCTTAGCCTCAGCAACAACCGGGCCATCAACTTGTGAAATTGCCGCTGACTGGCCGTAAAATTGCTGCCGTTTTCTAGGGACTCTGTGTAATGATTGGGATGGAACTTGCAGGGCCAATACTTTAGCATCTTTTCATATTGTCTACGCAGGCGGGGCATAGCCGCAGGCACCTCCACCACCTGGACTTGTCGTAGCAAAGCCTTGAGCACTTGCTGACTGAAGGCATGTCGTTCTAGATGAGCCTCCAGTGTGTCCTCTATGTCCGAACTAGGACATATTAAAACCTTGCGGTCCTGAACGCGTTTCAGATGCTGGAAATGGGGCAGCTTTTGGGACAGCTCCTGTATAACTGCCTGCAATTGTTGTTTGCTCTCCAGTTGACAACTGTGCGCGGCCATGAGGGGTATGTCCTGGCTAAGTTCTGGTGGGAGTATGGCCTGGAGGCCGGAATACAGCTGATTCTCCTCCTCCTCCCCCTCCACCATACGTGCACGTTTGGCAGGTATTTCCATGTTAAGCGCAAAACTGTACAGGGGCAGTTGTCGTCAAGTCTCCAGCGGCGATAATCTTAATTTGGTAGGAATAATTGCACTGGTAAATTTATTAAATTTAATCATTGGTCTATAAAACAGACTTTCTTTGCTTAAAAGTTAGTAATAAATGTTGCACGTTTTGGTAGTTCTGAATTAGCGATGGGAATGCTTCCGATAATTGTAAACAGTTAGGCGCGGCTCAAAAAATTGCGCTCTGGGCAAATAAAATCGTTTTCAAAAACAACGCCCCAGTGCCAATCTGGGCAACATAAATTTAAAAAAAGTGCTCCAAGTGCAATATGCTAGAAAAATATCCTATTATTATAAAAATATACAAAAATCAGAACGAAATTATCTCATTAAAAAAAATTGCAGCGCTCGCAAAATTACACTTGACATCCTGCATCCAGTCACACAATTAAACTGATTAAAATTAAGTACTTTTAATTTTTTTGTCTCGGTGGAACTTTCTGTGGAATCGCCCACATTCTCATTTTTAAAAAACCTTCATATCAAAACTCGTTTACAAAGACCCCATCGATTTGTTTTTGCATAAAAATTCTCCATAGAAATTTGTTTTATAATTTTATGAGAGAAGGCCAATGTAATAGAAAATTACCAGCCATGCTCCCATTTTCGCATTCGGAAAAGTTTTTCGTTTTGAAACCGGTTATTCGGCCAAATTTGCTCTTCAAATCGCAAAAATTTTGCTATTGCGAAAATGGGAGCATAGCTGTACAATAAATGTTTTTTTACATACCGATTTACTTTTACGTAGCATGTATAAACCGTAGATAATTTTTTTCGTGGTCATGGAAATACGCCTATCGATATTTCACGTTTATCGATAGCCATACTCCGTTGCTCTCACATCACTGAGCACGCTGTCGGCCGGCGTTTACTTCACTCTTTCTTTTTTTTTTAGATTATTACGAAATCACTTGTTACCCGTAATTAAATATTACATTTATACTCTCCAAGATGATCCAACAGCAGCGCCAACGCATTGAGTCCGCCGTGACCGAAATGATTGACGCCATGGACAAGACGCACTTGCGGAAAATGCAGGTGAGTCTGCGCCTGTCTGCTAAAATGCCTGTTTTTTTTCTTAAGTTTCTCTTCTCCACAGACTGAGATGCACTTGTGTGCTGCGAGATGTTGCCAGGATGACACTTCCAGCGTGGACAGTGTACAGCGATGCGTTGACCGCTGCTCTGCTCCCATGACCAAGGCGCAGAATTATGTCCAACACGAACTGGGAGAGTTTCAGGAACGTCTTCAACGTTGCGTCATGGTATAAAATGGAGTTAATTGTTGCCGTTGATGCAAAAATAACCATTATTCTTTTAGCAATGTAACGATGATGTCAAGGTCAAGATGCCACCAAAGCCCAATGAGGATGAGATTGCCAAATACACCGACCAATTTGAGCGCTGTGCCGTCAAGTGTGTGGATAAGCATGTGGGCCTTATACCTAGTATGATGAAGACTATGAAAGCCGTTCTATCTAAAGGACCGGATGGCATACCACAACAAGGTTGAGTCTTGGTCGAAATGGATTTACCGTCTATTCACATCACTTCATTATTTCGTTGTTGAGTTTTTCTTAATTATCACGCAAATATACTGTTAACGCATCTCTGTAAGTTGATTAATAATTTCCGTGCAATATGTAGAAAGGACGTTTAGCTAAGGCCCACGGATTTGAAAAATCCTCTTCAACATTTATATGACAGTATTTCATCTCTTGGAAAATTAACCAAAACAAAAGCAATTCCTGGATCATGGATTTAAGCCAGCGATTGGCACATATTGGCCTGTTGCGTCCTACCAGCTCTCTTCGTTATTTCACTTAAGGGCCCCTTCTAATTTGGACCTTTTATTAAAACCTTGTAGAATAAAAGGGGGAAAAGATTTTGTTATTCTGTTTTTTGTATTTAGTTGTATTCATAAAAAAAAGTACAAAATGAATAATGTGTAAGTGCGTGGCCTGTCCATAAATTCCTTGGCCTCCTTATTAGGCAGCGGACGAGGATCGGGCCATAGCCACGCTATTTCTGCGTCCATTAAGGGGGAATTCTCCATGCCGAGGCTGCTTTTGAACCTCTTTTTAAAAAAAATCTCACTTGAAAACTTAGTTTTTCCAATTCTGTTTTTTTATTGTATTACAAACAGATTAAAGGAAACAAAAAAATTTTCTTTGATATAAGGGCTGCAAAAAAAAGTAAGAGTGCTGGCGGCCACGATTTCTCGTCTCCAGGTTGGCTGATATGAAAAGTAAAACCGGGGTTATAGTCAGTATAGATGTCATTCTGGTCTGAAACTCGAAAAAATTTTGTGATTTTTTTGTCAAAATGGCGGTTATTGAAAATGAAAATTCGATTTTGAACCCTTTTTTGGTAGTTTAGTGTAAAAAAGAAAATATTAAAAAAAATTTTTAAGATTACGATTGAGGTTCAGACCAAAATGGTCTCAGTTTTAGGTCGACTTCACTTAGTTTCATAAAAATCGGTTCAGTGTAACTGGAGATATAATGGCCGCTAGTTCGAAAAACGTGGTTTCGAGATGAATGCGTTCATAGTTTGCGGTTGCTAGGAAAATTGGGTCATTAAAAATGCTGTATCTCCTAAAATATTTAGAATTAAATACAAATCTTTTTAGGGCGAAATTCTCAAATATCCAGGATAAACAAAAAAAAAAATGTTTGCACATGGAGAATTCTCCCTTAAGCCCTACATCATCAAAATCGTTTTAGTAGAACTTGAGAAAAGCTGCGAACCAGTTTGAAAAACGTGATTTCGAGAAAAACGAGTATACGTTTTTAAGTATAATTTTCTGGCAGACAATAAAAAGTAATCATTGAGCTATATAGCATACTTATGTGATTTTGGGACAATGGCGCAGGAGTACAGTGTAAGATTTTGCTAATCTAGGCCGACATAAATAAAAAAATAGAAGTGCTTCAAATGCCATGATGCCATGAAAAATATCCTATTCTTATAAAAATAAACAAAAATCTGAATGAAATTATCATTAACAGCAATGAAACGTTCATTAAACAGGCCTCATTGCAACGCTCGCCAAATTACATTTGACAACCTGCATCCAGTCACACAATTAAAGTGATTAAAATTATGTCGTAAGTATCTTTTTTCCCAAGAGTGATTTTTTTTTCTTAATCTTGAATAGTTTAACTGTAAGATTTTCAAAACCTGGGCTTAATACCAATACAGGAACATTTTCATCAAAAGTAAGAAAATTTGCAAAAATTTGGTTGCTTTTATGGACTATAACTTCTATATTCTATTGTGTTCAATGTTGCCACCACATGGGGGATAAGCGGATGGGTTCTCAGAACATGCTCAAAAACAAAAAAACTGCCTTTTTTTCCATTCCTTGAGCTATTCATTTTATTGTAAAACTCAATTTCTACCAAATTCCCAGTAATTCGGATGACTATAGTATACAGCTGCCATAGGAACGATCGGTCGAAAGACTAGTTTTAGTGAGGAAAACTATTTTGATTTTAAAGGTAGCGTGTCCCAACTTAGCATTTATTAATTTTATATGCTCAAACATAGTTTTACGAAGATTTATTAAAATCGGACTACGATATGGTATAGCTACCATAGGAACTCATAGAAAACTAGTTCTAGTGAGAAATTTTTTTTGTTTAGCGTCGCCAAATTTGGTTTTTATAAATTTTTTATATTTCCACACAATTCTGCTAAGTTTAATCAAAATCGAGTGACAATATCGTATAGCTCATATGTAAAAATCGTGTTCTGGCCAATACTGAAAAATGAAAAGTTGTATGGGAGGGGGTAATAGTTTTGGCCCGATGTTGCTCAATCTAAAACTATACTTCCGTACGGGGAAAAAAGCCTGCATTCCAAATTTAAAGTCAATATCTCTTAAACTACGGCTGCAATTGATTTTTGTCGCCCTAGATTGGCAAAATCTCACACTGTGAGTCGGTCTGGTGGGGAGGGTTTTGGGGATTTTGTTCCACTTCCATGTTACCAACCTCAATACCAAATTTCAAGGTCGTAGCTTAAAAAGCTTCTGAGATATGGCTCTGAACCACTTTTGAAACGGATCCATATTTGAGCAGGTTCAAAACCTTAGCTTTTAAGACGTGGCTCTAAAGAACTTTTGAACCGTTCAACTCCATATTCTCAACCTGCAGACCAAATTTCTAGTATGTAGGTTTAATAACTTCTTTGATATGGCTCTGCACCACTTTGAACCGCTTTTAACCGCTTTCGAACCGGTTCAGAGACATGAGATATATGACTCTTTCCTGATCGACATGAACTTACTGTGAAAATTTCGTAAAGATCGGTACAGCAGCTTAGACGCCTATAAGGAACAAACATATAAAAATAAATAATTAGGGGAAGATGCGGTGTTCTGAGCCGCTGGGTGTTGTGAGCCACCCGAATATTGGCCCACCAAACAAAAAACAAAGAAAATCAATTGCTTATGTCAAGTTTCTCTTTTCTTATTACCTAACTTTTGAACAGCAACCGATCAGTCTTTAGGTTACAACCAGAAGAGTTTGCAAACCAGAACTCGATTTTTTCAAGTTTCCAGAGTTTTTTTTTCAATTTTTAATTTGTGAATATTACTAAAAAATTTTTTCGGAATCTCAAAAGTATGAAAAAAATATTTTGTCAATTGCCCTTGTTATCGAAATATGAATATTTGAAAAAAAATTTGTTATTGCTTATGAGGCGTCACCCAAAAAAAGTGATTTCTTAAATTAGTGGTTCATAACACCCCACAAATTTCCGAAATGTCAAAAATCACTTTTTTTCCAAATACAATTGATGAGCTAAGATACATGCATCTTTTAACTAAAATACAAAACTTGCAGATCGAAAAATATTGATTTTTAGCGAAGTTACGTTAGAAAAACTAAGCTAAGATCACTACACCCCATCTTTCCCTTTATCTAAATAATGCATAACTAAACCAGGCTCGTCCAGCACTGACGCGAGCCTAATTTACAAATATGTAAATCGGTGAGCACAGAAAAGGAAGTTAATCAACAGTCGTATTTCTGTACTCTTCATTTGGCCGGCCTTGGTCTAAGCCCCTAAAAAGATTTTTATAAAATTTTCACACTCATGACGATCAAAAATTTTGTGGGACCTGAGTGGCTCCGTGCACAAATCTTACGATGTCGACCCCGATACACTTGCGATAAATCAAGATATAATGAGGTACCCTCAATAGAATTGCCACCATCAACCACATACTCCGATTCTGCAGTGCAAACTAAAAAATTATGTAGCTAGGAACATGCATCCTTGTTGGATTAATTTTTGAAAATTTTGTTTCGATTTTAATTTTTGTTCCTTTTTTTATAGTTTGAATATTTGAGAATATCGCCATAAAGGGATTTTTTGAAATTCAAAATATTTTAGAAGATACAGCCCTTTTAATGACCCAATGTTACCTAATTTGCCTAGCAACTTCAAACTCTAAACGCATTTATCTCGAAGCCACGTCTTTCGAACTGGCGGCCGTGAAACTAAATAAATGAAAATAGGGGAAAGTTACCTTCGGCTCGGCCGAAGTTTTGTATACCCTTGCAGTTTGTTTTTCTAAATAAGACAACTTTTCGTACCTTACTTTTCTATGAGTGCTATAGTATGTAGATGTCCGATTTCGACCAACTTAGTGCAATCATGGAAAAGCATAACAATCTGTTAATTACGAAATTTGAAGCGATCCCAGTTCAAACAAAAAATTTTTTCTCACTAGAACTTCTTTTTCGACCGATTATTCATACTGCAGCTATATGCTATAGTCATCGGGAATTGTGTGGGAGCATATAAAACAAATTCATGCCAATTTTGAGGACATTTCCATTGAAAACAAAAAAGTTTTTCTAACTAAGACTTCTTTTCATCCACTACTTTTCTATGACATCCACTACTTTCTTGGGCTGCTGATTTCAGATCTGAGGCCAGATTTTGTCTATCAGCATCAGTTTCTGAGACATAATTAAAACGCGCTTTAATAAAAAATCTTTTTATACCCTTGCAGAGGGTATTATAAAATTGTGCGGATGTTTGAAACGCATTAAAGGAAGCATCTCCGACCACATAAAGTATATATATTCTTGATCAGCGCGACGAGCTAAGTTGATTTAGCCCTGTCCGTCTGTCCTTCTGTCCATCGGTCCGTCTGTCCGTCTGTTTCTATGCTATCTCTCCGTCAGTTTTAAAGCTATCCACACCAACTTTTGCACGAAGTCTTTTGGTACAAATACGCTGCACATTTGTCGGAACCGGCCGAATTGGATGACTATAGCATATAGCTGTCATAGGAACGATCGGTCGAAAAACTTGTTTTAGTGAGAAATACTTTTTTGTTTTCAATAGAATCGCCTCCAAATTTCGTCTTTCTTAGTTTTCAATGTGTTTACATGATTCCACCAATTTTGGTCGAAATCGGACATCTATATATTATAGCTGTAATAGAAAAGAATAGTCTGAAAACTACTCTTAGTTAGAAAAACTTTTTTGTTTTCAATGGAAATGTCCTAAAAATGGGCTTTTATTCATTTGGAATGCTTTCACATAGTTCAACAAATTTTGGTCAAAATCGGATGACTATAGCAAATAGCTCCCATAGGAACGATCGGTTAAAAAACTAGTTCGAGTGAGGAAAACTTTTTTGTTTTTAATGAAAAGTCCTTTTTATTGGCATATTCTTATTTTATATACTTAAACACATTTCTACAAAGTTTTATTAAAATCGGATGACTATAGCATATAGCTGCAGTATGAATGATCGGTCGAAAAAGAAGTTCTAGTGAGAAAAACTTTTTTGTTTTAAATGGGATCGCCTCCAAACTTCGTAGTTAACAGTGTATAATGCCTTTCCATGATTTCGCCAAGTTTGGTCGAAATCAGACATTTACTATATATAGTATAGATCCCATAGAAAAGTATGGTCCAAATAAAAGTCTTAGTTAGAAAAACTTTTTTGTTTTCAATGGAAGCTGCAAGGGTATACAAAACTTCGGCCGAGCCGAAGTTCACTTTCCCCTATTTTTTTTATTAAAATTTAATCCGTATTGGAAAATACTCAAGCAAATTCTGGAAGCGGTTTCTTTCCTAATCTCGACTGTTAATTTTCCATTTTTTGGAGCAATTTTAAGAAAAATCAACTGAGTTAAAATGTGGCCACTCAAAAACTGTTTTGTGAAAAGGTTCAAAATTTTGACATAAAATAGCTTTAAGTATTCTAAATTATTTTTGACAAAATTGGAACTTTTGGGCGTAACTTGTGTGCTCTGTACGAAAGGTATAAAGAATATAATGAGTTGGTGCGAAGGATGTAGCAGCTAGAAGGAAGCAACTCCGACCCGGCAAATGTTGTTCTGCCATAAAAGTGGTTTACTCGTATCGTTACTGATGAAAAACCATTTACAATGCCTCTAACCATCATGTTTTCTTATGACTTAATATCTTTTATTAAATTTGAATGACAGGGTAGGAGGGTGAAAGTTTGTAGTAATAAGTATTTTTTTAGGCCAAATGAAAAAGGAAACTATCTAAAATGTTTGTCACCTAGCGGTATGAAATATACTTAAAAACTTTTTCTCCACCTACCAAATTTACACAACACAATTTCATACATACAGGTCGAGACGTTTCGGAGGAGATTTTAAACTTACATATGACACCAGATTTTTATATATGTATAGAAGAAAGATTTGTATTATATATATCAGCCCAATTGACATAGGCATATCAGTATGTATGAGGTTTGAAGTGTTTGGAACATAGACTCCTTATACTTGCGCGCAAATCAAGTATTTTTTTAATTTTTCAATGAACCCTCCCTTTTCCGCAATTTGGAATCAGCTCATATCTCCCAAATCGATTTGAATTCCTGAGTAGTTCAAAGAATAGTTCAATCGATTTAATTCAGAGCTAATCTAAACAATTCTAATATTATTGTTTGTATCTCGCCACACTTTTATATGATTCTGTTCCGTCCACTGCAAAAAACTGCCCTAATCTGGATGGTGAAGCAGATTAGGTTATTTGACGTTGCCCTAATTTTATGTTCAAAGCACTTATCAAGGCACAAGAGGTTTAGAATCGGCTCCAAAGAAGACGTATTTACATTCAATCTACAGGCAAAGGTCATGAGGTCTGTTACATTTTAAATAGGCTTGAAATAGTTTTCTGGACTATTCTGAAAAAGGACAATTCACACACCTTTGCTGATCATTTAAGTCGTATTACCAGAACCTCCACTGAAATTTGAACCAGAGGTGCACAGAGTATATTAAGTTTGTGCAAGAGTATGTATCAGGCAGAAGGAAGCTTCTCCGACTCTATTAAGTATATATATTCTTGATCAGCAACCACAGTCGAGTCGATATAGCTATGTCCGTCTGTCCGTCCGTCTGTCTCAGAGATGGTAAGAGATAGAGGTTTGACATGTATGGGACATATGCTTCTTATACTTGCAGGCAGATAACGTTTATTTTTAATTTTTGCCACGCCCCCTCCCGCCCCTGCAAATTGGAAAAATCGTCATATCTCCCACAGTTTTATAGATAGAAGGTTCGTACCTTCTGGACATATTAAGTAATCAGGATTTTTTATCGATCCGCCAAAGGAATAGAAACGATCGGATGAACGATAGTCGAGTTAACGGTAAAACAAAGAATTATGGGCAGCAATTATGGGTCGCAACGGTGATGGGCAGCACTTTACAGGTACAGAGTATATTATAGTCGGGTTTGACCAACTTTCTTTCTTGTTTAATTACCGAAGCGAACCAAATCACTCCACTTTGTCTGCTTTATTGTTTTAACCAAGGCTTTTCTGCAGCAAAAACGTTTTCAACATTAAGTAGACGTAGTTAAGGAGTGGTCGATAAAGTTCCCAAAACTGGGTAAACATAATTTGATAATCCATAAATTGTCAACAGTTCTTCTTGCTGTTTCAGCTACAGAAGTAAGTTTAATAGTTTGATTTTTCGGGATAAACCTGATTGTGTTAAATTATCCTTCTTTAAAACTACTTTCTATTGAATATGGTTCGATACAAAAGTTATATATGTACATGATGAAAGTGGCTAGTTCGCTCAAGCTTTCTGTTGGCTTAGCTGTTCCAATATATAAACGGATAATCCTATTCCTGCGTCCTGGGTTTTTGCTGGCCAAGTTTGGTTTTGCTGGCCAAGTATTTGATTAAGACATTTCTGATCGTTGTTTAGTAAATCCTCCTTGACTTTTGGCAATTCAGTAGGAATGGCATCGAAAGCCTGTAAATTTAAATCCCAACACATAGTTGAGACTAAAGATCAAAAGGAAAATTGGTAATTCATTTGCATATCTTTGGTTTTAAAGGAATTTGAAATTGTACGTTCCGGGAACCGAAATATAAGCCTAAATTCCAATACCTAAAGGATTTTCGAAATAAACTAAAACCTCATAAACCGAAACAAAATTCGTTTCTGTTAAATTCCCTAAATTTGACATCAACTGTGTTTTCGATTTTCTTTCCCAGTATTTTACGCATTTCTTACATCTCAAAGCTGTCATCTAAGAATTAAACAAATACATCTAGAATTTGTGTTAATTTTTTATTTTTATTTTCTAAATTGTAAAAATCTCCAACATTTTCCAAATGGATCAGCAGAAGAAACGTTTAGAAGGCGCCATAAGCGACATGATTGAGGATATGTATCGCACTCATTTGAAACGCATGCAGGTAAGTAGATTCTTCAATTGAAGCAGTTCAACTAAGCTGATGTCCTGCCAACAGTCGGCTATGCATCGCTGTGCGGCCAATTGCTGTGAGGATGACCGTGGTACCCTGGAAAGTGTTCAAAGCTGTATAGAGAAATGTGCCGGACCTCTGATGGATGCCCAAGACTATTTACAGCACGAGTTGGGTCAATTTCAGAATCGTTTGCAGAACTGTGTGAAGGTAAAAGACATTCTTTAAGCAAGAGAAAAGCTGTTTAGATAATCTCCTACAGGATTGCAATAGCGATGCTCGCTCCAGATTGCCCAGCAATCCGAATGATCGTGATATGTCCAGATCGCAGCATTTATTTGAGAGCTGTACGGGTAATTGTGTGGACACGCATATCAATTTGCTGCCGGCTCTGCTGAAATCTATAAAGCAAACGCTGGACAGAGGTCCACCCAAGAGATCACACTTACGTGATCAGGGCTTGGATATCTGAGCCCCCCCCCCCCCAGAAAGCTGATAATCTCCGTCCGGTAATAAGATTGATAAACTTATGTATTGCATATTTGGTAAAGCTAACCTAAAGAGTACTTAAAATTATATAACAATATTTTGTGTGTTCCAACTATTACTCGTTCAGTTTTGTTCGTACACCATATTTGCTCCAGAAGGTAACCTTGGCTGGGATCTTTTTGCAATTGTCCTGGAATATGGAACAGGTGTCAAAGGGTGGACAATAGAGATGTAGAGAGACAGAAGTATCGGCATGACTGGGATTCTCCACACGATGCAGTCCCAGATTATCTAAGTAAATTAGACCGGAAATGAGTAATTTGTGAGGTTAGATTTATACCGAAATGAATTACCATTGATATAGGCCACCTCGTTGACCGCTATGGGTGTTTCCCCCATTTCCACCAGCTCGCTATTATCTCGTATCTCTCCCTGTTCGCGGTGTGGATACTCGTAGCGCTTCTCGCGTAAGTCTCCTTTGAGCATTTTCATAAAACAATGCGAATCGGCATGATCGTGCACAGACGAGCTGTGACCCTCACCCCAGCAGAGTATCAGTAGATTGAATTTGCCATTGCCCGCATCCACCAGATTCCGTGTGTAGGTATAACGGTCGAATTTCGCATACTTCCGCCATTCCTTGGGATTGGACTTGTACGTCAACATCAGGTGGTTGACCATCTCTATGTTGACATAGTTCGATTCGAATTCACGATGCAAAGCCTTAATCAAATCCTGCAAAGTATCCACCGTTGGACCATATTTCAGTGGCTTTTCCAGTGCCTGGTAATAGTGCGTGGCCTGACGTAAGTACTTCTCCTGTTCCACCTGTTCGATTTCCGCATCGATCTTGGACAAAGCCATTTTGGACTTACTTTGGTTGACCTAAGGCACAAGATCAGCGAAATAGATTTATTAATAATCTTGAACACCAGAGACCTGGAAAACTACTGAGTATGTCTTACTGATTGATTGATTTAAATGAATTACGTTTTGCTGATAGCTCTAAATATTGAAAACAATCCGCTCACACGCTACTGCTCAGTCTCAGAAGTACAACTGAATATGGGCTGGATTAGTGTACAACATGATTTCTGAGCTGATCTTCCCCGGTATATAGAAAATAATTATCGCCACGGCATTATCAATTATACAAGTAGATTTACATACAATTATACTATATATATAGGTGTGATCTGGTATATAGAAAAAAAGGCAGCTTTAATGTTGCCAGGAGAGACGTAATACAACAGCTGGGATCGGGGCAGCATGCGCCGAAATTGTCTAGAGCCCGGAGCAGAGGTTAATGTCGTTCTAATCGTTGATTTACAGTAAATAAAAACAAATTTAAAAATATTTTTTTAATATGTGCGAAGCTGATAAGCATTCGCAATAGAATAATTCCAATTGCTGACGCATGTGATATAGGTGAGGAATTTCCAAGTAAAAATATTAATGTTCGAGCATTTTCGGGAATTCACAGTGTTGTGTTAGTGTTTTTGATTTGCCAATCAAAGAATCATAAAATTCACTTGTTTTTGAATTTTGAGAAAATACGCGAAAGAAATCTTTATCACGCCCCGAAAGTTCTGGACTTATTTTCTAATCCAAAAAAAAATTTTTTCCCCCCCAAAAATTTTTTTTTTTTGGAATTTCAAAAAATGCAATAACGTTAATTTTTACATAAAATTACTCAAATTTGTATTCTAGTGGAATAAAAAGTGTAATAAATCCAATAATAGATACATTTATGAATAGAGGAATGAATTTTAGAAAAAATATTGCTATGAATTAAGGATTGAATAAAGGAATTAACGCTTACGTACGTCATATTACTAAAGCTGTATTTTCACTTGTCTGATTATAATAAGTTTTTTTTTTTTTTTTCTTTTTTTTTTTTTTTCAGCTGTGTTAGTGTTTTAAAAAAAAAATAAATTTAAAAAAAAAAAAAAAAAAAAAAAAAGTTTTAATTTATAAATACTAATAATACAGTTTTTTATTTTAAGAGAGGAATTATATTCAATCTATCAGCTCATGTCGTATAAACATTTTGGACCGTTCGATCTTTTTCTCATGATAAATAATAATCTAAACTCATGTTTTTTTTTGCAAATTTCGTGACTTTTTTGACCGTATGGTTAATACCTCCTATTTACCCTTCAACAATTGACGTCTATTAAATCTTCACAATAATTCAGGCTCAAATCAAAAATTTTCAATTTTCGCAATATTTTGGACCGTGTAATCTTCTGCTTACATTTTCCAACGCCGGCATTGTAATATAAGCACTAAGCGCTTTCATAAATACTCAAGGTTATTTTGCAAATTTATGGCAATTTCCAAAGTTTTATGGCAATCGGATGAACGGTATAGTTTTTGAAATTTCGCGGTTCTATGACCATTTCCGGCCCATTTCTTCAATTTAGACACCTTCGCGGGCAAGCGTACAACCATTTCTCAAAGCTTCATCAAAATCTAACATTTTGAAAATTTCGCGATTCTTGGACCATTTTCCGCCCATATCTTCTACTTGGAAACCTTTCCGGGCAAGCGTCGAACCACTATCCAAAGATTTACCGAAACCTCAAATTTTTTAATTTTCGGTTTTGGACAGTTTTCTGCAAATTTCTTAAACTTAGAAACCCTCCCGAGCAAGCTTTCAATTCATTCCCCAAAGTTTGAGCGCAATCGGATGAACTGTATAATTTTGCGAATTTCGCGATTTTTGGACCTTAGAAACTTTTGCGGCCAAGCGTCTAACCATTCACCAAAAAATTCCACCGCAATCGGATGAACGGTATAGTGTTTGAATTATCGCGGTTTTTTGACTATTTCCCGCCCATTTCTACAAATCAGAATCCTTCACAAGCAAGCGTCCAAACATTCTCCAAAGTTTTACAACAAACGAACATTTCGCAAATTTCGCGGTTTCCTTCCCGGGCAAGCGTCGGTCAATTTCCCAAAGTTTTAGCGAAAACGTAAATTTTGTCATTTTTGCGGTTTTTGGACCGTTTCACAGACATGAGACATAGCCTATGACACTTTCCTGATCGACATGTGAACATACTGTGAAAAACTCGTGAAGATCGGTTCAACGGTTTAGACGCCCATAAGGGACAAACATACAAACATACTTTCACTTTTATATAGATGTATAGATTTCTCAACCGAGTTTTTTGACAGCCAACTCATTGTCAACTGAGGTATTTTTCACCCATTTCACATAAGATCTCGACAAGTTTAAATACAGCTTAAGCATTATTGTGTAAGCCCGATAATCTTTTATATCTTTAGGGTCAAAATCTTCTCAAAGTTATCCGCTAGTACTAACGAATCTAAATATGCAAACAACATGAAACCGTGTGCTGTACAAACCGCGAAAGCATGATATATAATTTTTATTAAAGGAACCCAAAAAATTTGGTAGCCCAAGCCAATTGTAAATTTTGTTTTCAATCCCAACCCGAATTCCGACAAGCAGCCATCTGAAATCCAGAACCCAAAAATAAGTTACCAATTAAAACAAGAAAGAAAGTCGGTGAAGCCCTACTGTAATATACTATGTACTAGTGTTGGGTAAATGTTGTTAATTTCGCCGAACATGTTCACTTGTTCTTTTTTTCATAGTGAGTCAACTCACTCAAGCTGTTCACTTGTTCAGTTGTTCGCATGTTCAGTTGTTCACTTCTTCAGATGTTCACTTGTTCAGTTGTTCAGCTGTTTAGTTGTTCAGCTGTTCAGTGTTAGTTTGAAGGCCGTTTCGTTAAATCTGTGCTGTTCACCAGTTGTTCACTTGGGCTTTGTGACGATTAGCGTTCATTCAAACTAATTTTAATCCTTCGTTGCTGGTCACACTTCGGAATGTTACTTATTTGTCAGCCATCTCTAACACGGCTGCCACGCCAGCATGTTTCTTTCAATGAAGAATCAGACACACGGGCAAAAAAAAACTGAAGTCACCAAATTAAGTAAACAAGTCACTGAACAAATCACTGAACAACAACTCAAAAAACAAGAGCGGCTGAACAAGAGCAAGTGAACAACTCTGACTGAATAAGGACAACTCACAAATCAAGAGCGAGTGAACAAGAACAAGTGAACAACTGAACATCTCTGACTGAACAAAAATGAACAATGTATGAAGAACATGTTCACTTGCTCAGTTTAGTGAACAATTCAATTTTGTTCACTCACTCATGAACAACCCAACACTACTCTGTACCAAAGAAAGTGTATACTCAGGATGTATTTTGCTTCCCGCAGTAGTTTACTTGAAAGAAGTAAGAAAGGTGGTCAAGCGGTCTGTACTAACGCAAGTGTATGCTCAGTATAAATTTGGACACCGCAGTAGCAGCTAAAAGCAGTTATTGTGTTTTGCTTCTGTTTATAGGTCCGCATATTTAAAAGCTCAGTAGTTTCTTTACGAACCCGAAATAGTTAAGTAGTTTGAGGGTTATAAGCTATCGCGTAAGTGTCGAGAACGGATCCGAAAACGTGTATCGAGAACTTACGTTTTGCTGCCACTAACTGAGCGTCAGGTAATACTTTTTCGGACCGAAAACGGAATACTTTCTCGATAGTTTGGTCAGTGACAATTTCTAGAAAATTTCGAAAAAGGATCCGTTCTCGAGGTCGATTGTCGGGTGGGTATTTATAACTATTCTATTCAGAATTAATTTCATACTTTTAGGCTAACTGAGGACTGGGTTCAATTTCTCAAAGGTCTTACGACGACTCTTAAAATAATAAACTCTTAACTATATTGGTATATTAAAATCAAGATGCTGAAAATTCCTGCCTGGAATTTGCAATTTATTTTAAGTGTGTGGAACCCAACTAAAACAGCTTAGCTTAATTATCCTAATATGTGCAAGGTAATGTTTGAATTAAAATAAATTTAAACAAAGTATCGGAAAACCAATTTCGGTCTACCTTTGTAGATCTTTTTACAATACGATCTGTCGGGTATGAGCAGTCGGGTGTGTTGATTCCTACATATATCTGCGCAGCCTGCATAGAAATAAGCTCATCTGCCTGATTAAATTTTAAGCTGAGGTAGGAGAAAGAAAGACAAACGGACGAATTTCCTGTCTATACTTATAGCGATATCAGCCACATTGATCTCATATATTCGCTGGAAAATGCTATATTATTGGACCGATGTCTAAGCGTGTGTGGTAGTAAGTTCCACTCTTAGTCGCCAATTAAATAAAGTCTTCTATTTTTACACTGTATACCAGAGATACACAGAGTATATATAAAGTAAAGTATGTAACAGCCAGAATATAGCATTTCCGACCCTATAAAGTATATATATTCTTGATCAGCATCAACAGGCAAGTAGATCTAGCCATGTCCGTCTGTCCGCCCGTCTGTCTGTCTGTCCGTCTGTACGTCTGTCATAAAAACAATCAGATCACAGAGATGGTAAGAAAAAAGATTTTCGTGTATGGGACAAAAAACTTCTTATACTTCAGCAGATCAAGTCAGTTTATAGATAGAAGGTTCGAACCTTCTGTACATATTTAAAAATCAAGATTATATATCGGTCCGCCAAAGGAATGATAAAGATCGGATAAACGGTTGTCGAGTTATAAGGAAAATAAATAATTATGGGCAGCACCGATCGCAACGGTGGATGGGCAGCACTTCACAGGTACAGAGTATGTTATAGTCGGGCTTGACCGACTCGCCTGTTGATGCTGATCAAGAATATAAATACTTTATAGGGTCGGAAATGCTTCCTTCTGGCCGTTACATACTTTTGCACAAACGGAATATACTCTGTGTACCACTGGTACAAAGTACAAAAATGAATCAGTTTATTGTTTAGAACCAGATTTTCAGTTGTTTGATAAATTTTTTAGCAGATTTTAAAGAGCTTGTAGCCCAGCTTTCTTCACTAGCTTAACCCATAGTCTTAAATTAAGACATAAACGATTTGGTTTGATAAATCAGATCAGCTTAACATTGACTTAACATAGCCCAAGGCAGCTTAAGTCGGAAGTCAGTTAGTCTATTTCTTAGTAAGTATTTAATCTCTAAAGTATTACCTAGAATCTAAGATTGAAGAGATAACAAACAAATGGCCGTTGCAAATTGTTTACAACAGCCTGCACTTTTATATTATTTTTGAACAATTTGTCTGCAAAGTTTTTTTATAAAGATTTTAGTGGTTGAAATTTAATCAATGGATGAACTGTTTTTAAATATTTAGTTTTTTCATTAACAGCTAGCCGAATTGACTTTCACCTCGACAACAATTAAGTAAATAATAGAAAAAACTTTAAACATATTTTTGCTCTAACGTTGAACATGCAATCGCAATGCCCTGCGGTGAACTTGAACTATTCGTAATTGTGCGTAAATATTTGAAATTTTTTTTTGCTTTGGCCAAAAACCAACCAAATCAAACCGCCAACTTGGCAGCAACTTTCGCAACAGGTTAGGGCCATTTAACAACAGAGGAGTTCAACAAACTGGGGAAATAACTAGGATTAGGGTCTTACCATTATTAAAGATATTCAGTTCCTGGTCCTGATCCTTGTTTCTTTCACTTGATAATATTGCAATTTTGATATTCAATCTGAGTTGTCCACCACTTGGATCCGCGTTTACTTGACTTGTGTGCCCGTTTTGGATATCTTTCACCAATTTATGGAAATGGTTTGCAACATTTTCACTCAAAACGCAATTCGAGTGACAATTTTGAACGCCGACTTAGCCGCTCGAATGGCATTTTGAGCTCGTTTTGTTGTTTGTTCAGTTGGCTTGAAAATTTATGCTGCTGCTGACGCTGACGCTCTCGCAGGCATTTCACTCGCTCGAAACTATTAATTATGAAGAGTCGTGCGTTGACGTTTTGTTTTCTTTATCTTTGTTTTCGATATTTGCAGAAGAGAAATGCCAGAGCCTTTGTGTCGGCTTGAGCCACTTCTGTTTATATCGATTCTTGAATTGGCACTTCAACAGAAGCCGCAGGGGTTAAGTCGCATGTTGAAATGGATTTTTCTGTCGAAATGTGTCAAGTGTTATCAATGAAATATATTGTTGATGTTTGTTTAGTCTGTTCTTATGTCAAAGATTGCCAATGCATCCCCCACCACCTACTTTCAGAGAGATCTGATCCGACCGATTAGCATAAACCATGAACTCGTGGCTTTCTACACCAAGTTTCTTGAACTCTGAACTATGCTTTGGCTTTCGTGTTCTATTTTGTAAAATATTTGCATATCATTTACAAATTCAGCTTGTTCTAAAAACATCAGATTTTAAAATGACTTATTAGTTGTTGTCAACAAACAACAATTTTTTTTATATTTGTTAACTAGGCGAAATTTTCATTTAAAAGCAGATTCTTATCAACAAATCATTATCAAGTTCGAAGGTTTAGTGGGAAAAATTAATTAAAACTAAATATAAATAACATGCCGTCAGGATTGATTGAAATTGATTTAAATTTAACAAATTTATTTGGACTTTATCCAAAATAAATAGTTTCGATCCATATATGACGGAATTGGATCGAGAAGTAGTTGAAATCCTTCATATAGCAATAATTAACTGCATGCAAAAATGGTGCTATATGAAAATCAGGGATGCAAAACTAGTTTGGTTCAGTTTTAAACCGCGTGTTTGGTTCATACAATGATTTTTTGAGCAAACTGAACCGCGTTTCGGTTTAGTGTTTCACTCTTAGATTAGTTTATATTTTATAAAGGCCATTTTCCGTTTTCGAGCTTTCACTTATTAAAGTGATTATAATTTGACTTTTCAAACACTTTCAAAATTGGTTTCCTGAAAACTGTTATATAGCTTTAAAATTATATAAGTGTGTCTAATACAGAGGCCGGAGCGTCGCTATCTACTGGGCATAGGCAAACTCTCAAAAGCAGCGCAGTCGAGACACACAAAGTACGAGGTGTGTTCAAAGGAAAAGGTGAATTATGAATTTTCGAGGGCTGTGTACTTGAGCTGTCAAATTATCGATAGTACTATCGATAAGGGTATCCAACCGAACGATTTATGGTTTCGATATGGCTGTTTATCTCGGGCCATAATTCAATTTTCGTTACGGCTGAATTATTGGAAACGGTTACAGTTTTAAAAAGCTTTTGGTTAATATAAATGCCTTGTCTTAAATCGAATTTAGATTCGGTTGGATATCCTTATCGATAGTACTATCGATAGTTTGCCAGCTCTACTGGGTACATTCGATTGTCGATATTTTGTTTTGGTTATATTCGGACTCATATGTTTATCATATGTTTGCATTAGCAGCCAATTTCGATTAGTAGTTTGTTTTTGGCAACTGAAAAGGTGAGTCACGTTTTTGTGTGCTCTTCGATTTTTGACTAAATTTTGTGCAAAAGCAACGTCGCATTGGTATCGCTCAGGAGTCGTTGAATGACGTCAACGACGATCAGGGTTTGCTCAAACAAGCCATAACTGTTGACGAAACGTGGGTATATGGTTATGACATCAAAACCAAGGCCCAGTCATCCCAATGGAAGCGGCCAGATGAGCCAAGACCGAAAAAAGCACGCCAACTTCGATCAAATGTGAAGGTTTTGCTCACTCTTCTTAGATTACAATGGTGTGGTGCATCAAGAGTTCCTGCCAAGAGGTCGTACAGTTAATAAGGAATACTACAAGGTAGTTATGCAACGGTTGCGTGAAGCAATACGGCTCAAACGATCGGAATTGTGGAAAAACAAATCGTGAATTCAGCATCTCGATAATGCACCAGCTCACACAAAAGCGACACCGTAATCATGCCTCAACCACCGTATTCACCAGATTTGGCTCCCGGCGACTTTTTCCTATTCCAAAACTGAAGAGACCAATGAAAGGAAAGCGTTTTGTCACAATTGATGAGATCAAGTCAGAATCGAAGAACAAGCTGATGGCCATACCGAAAAGCGCATTTCAGAAGTGCTTCGAGGATTGGAAAAAGCGTTGGCACAAGTGTATTATATCCGAGGGCGATTACTTTGAAGGGGACAAAATGGATATTGATAAATAAATAAGTACTTTTCAAAAAAATTAAAAATTCTCCTTTTCCTTTGAACACACCAATGCCAAAATGTGATTGTGTTTTTTCCGGCTCTGGTCTAATACATGAAGTCTGCTTTGTCCATAAGAATCCAATTTCCTAAGCAGTACATTATTCGATTGGACTGTCTGATACCAGAACCTAAACGGCTCCTTAAAAGTAAATAGTTGTCAGAATGCGTACCGTGCTCCATATAAGTGCTAAATATCGAACTGAATAATAATCTGCTGGCTCAAAATGGATTAAGGGTAAGAATCACCAAACAGAATATTAACAAGAAAGATAGTCGGTCAAGCCCGACTATAACATACTCTGTACCTGTGAAGTGCTCCCATCTCCGTTGCGACCGGTGCTGCCCATAATTGTTTATTTCCTTATAGCTCGAATATCGTTCATCCGATCTCTAAAACTCCTTCAGCGGAGCGATAAAGAGTTACGAATACTTAATATGTCCAGAAGGTTCGAACCTTCTATCTATAAAACTGTGGGAGATATGACGTTTTTCGATGTTGCGGAGGCGGTAGGAGGCGTGGCCAAAATTGAAATTAAACTTGATCTGCCTGCAAGTATAAGAAACATATGTTCTATACATGTCAAACCTCTATCTCCTACCATCTTTGAGATCAGTTTGTTCATAAGGACAGACGGACAGACAGACAGACGGGCGGACAGACGGACACTTATGCACAAACCTAATATACTCTGTGTACCTCTGGTACAGAGTATAAAAATATGGTCACTAAAAAGAAATGGGACACTTGCACAAATAAATTAGCATATTCCAAGGAATGCAGTCTGATAACAGGATTATTAAGAAGTCGATGTTTAAATTCGTTTAAAAATTCTTCCAAGATCTTAAAAGTATCTCAAGGATCAATGGTAACTAATTTGAATTTTAGAAAATTAGAAAGGAGAAAAATTGCAGTAGTATTTGTAAGAAAAAACGAGCGAATAGGTGGCGAGAGGAACCGCTGCTCGAGCACTGGTTAAAGTTAACCGCGAGTTCAGTGCTGATGGAATTATCGATATATTTTATCGCTATACAAACAGCTGGATCCAACATTTGATTTGTTTATTATCGGCCCTGTTCTGAATTCCGAGTCGGTTTTCGTGTAAACGATTGCATTTAGAGTTTAAACTTAACAATGTTATATAGAAGGTGACAAGCATTACAACGGTTACTAGATTAGGTTTGACGAAAATCGGAATTGCTTAAGCAGCTGAAACCGATTGCTCAATGCCAAGTGGATTCAATTCGTCAAAAAGACAAGACCTAATCTATTTGCCATAGACATTCTGCTTACCTTTGATATAAAATTGTGAACTTTTCATTAGAAAAATCAACGTTTACACGAAAACCGACTCGGAATTCAGAACAGGGCCGTATATTATTTGCTGCTACGAAATGTTTATGAATAACCGAATTTTTCAACTCCACGCAATGAAAATGGAATTTGAAGAGACAGAGCATCGTATAAAAAATGCAAGAGAGTTCAGGAAGAGGCCTAATTACTTAACTGATCTGAATGATGCCACATTTGTTCAATGATTCAGGTTGACAAAATCTACATGTAAAATAATTTATGCTAGGTTTAGAGATTAAGTTAAAGCCTTGGCTTTATTTGCGATTCAATTTGTTGTGACTTAGATTGTTAGCAGGACTTGGCGGCGCTGCGTTCTTATGCATGTGGCTACTTCCGTTCCTTTGATAAGCCGTGCAGGTAAACAAGTGTCCCCAGCTATAGCTTTTGATTCATCGCAATCAATTTTAATAAATTTTTCGCAAAAATATTACCAGCAGCATTTAATAGCATTAAAAAAGCCATAACAAAAATACCTAATTTGTTGACCCTAACGCAGCGATAGGAATTTATCGATATCGAATGAAACTGCTGTTGAGAAAACCAAATCACTTGACTGCTTGTCAACTGGAGGAACAAATTTGACCGGTTGGCCAACTGGAACCTATGAGAAATCGGGCCTTACTCAGGGGAATTAATCTTGTATAGCCTTCCCTTATGTTAGTTAACAGAGCATTAACATTAATGCGAACATTTCAATATTATGTAAGCAAACAGCGCATGCGACGCCAAAAAGTATGCAACGTTTTTATAACTTTTATAACTCTGCCATTTATTATCCGATCTTTATGAAAATTGCAGAGATTCTTGATATTGGTCACATACACTACACTGCAAAATATGAGTTTGATAACTATAAAATTGTTGAAGTTATTCAATATTTTTTATTGTGGGGGCGGGAGGGGCGTGGCCAAAGTTTTAAATAAACTTGATCTGCGTAGGGACAATAGGAGTCTTCATACAAATTTTGGTCGCTCTATCTCTTCTGGTCTCCGAGGTCTAGGTGTTCATACAGACAGACGAACAGGCGGATAAACGATCATCGACTGGAATATATATACTTTATGGGGTCGCAGATGATTCCTTCTGCCTGTTACACACATTTGCACGACTTTAGTATACCCTTTTTACTCTACGAGTAACGGGTATAAAAATCCCGAAAAGGGCCTAAAAAAAAAATCCGAAAAGGAAAAACGACCTTAAAATTTAGGAAATTTTACCTAAAAAAGGCGCCAGGGCCATGAGAGTCCCAAATTTTGAGACAAATCATTCCTGAAGCTCTATGCCCCAAAATTAAAGTAAAAATTACCTAAATTTTTAAAGTAAGAACTACCTAAAATTTAATGAAAATTTTGTGCTCACTTTTTAATTTTTTTTTTTCATCTTCATCAAATGCTACAATTAATTAAATACCTATTTTTATAACACTAATCACAGCGATTCAGTAGTTTTTTATTTTTCTTGGAGACTTATTTTTATTTTATTTTATTAATTTCCTTTACTGGGAATCGAACTCAGGACCCTCGAAAAGGCGACATCTCATCGTAGTCGACTGTTGACCTCACGCGTGAGGTTGCGACAAATCACTATAAAGAGTTCAACTTTTCAAAAATAATCCGACTACTTATAAAGATAACTTTGTTTATTGAGCTTTTATATTGATTGTTTTTAATATTGTTAATAGAAAAAGACGCCGACATTATTATGCTCTCTTAAATTTCTTATTTGTCAAGCAGCTGTGTGGTGTAGAGATGATAGACTCGGCGCCTGGTTAAGGAGATCGGGGTTCGATCTTCACGAATTTTTCGCAGTATGTTCATGTCGATCAGGAAACCGAGAAATTTGCAAAATTATACCGTTCATCCGATTGCAATAAACTCTTTCCGAAAGGTTTCTAAGTTAAAGAAATTTGCGGAAAATGGTCCAAAACCCCAAAAATTACAAAATTTTCGGTCTCGGTAAAACTTTCGGGGGGGGTTCGACGCTTGCGCGGAAAGGTTTCAAGTAGAAGAATAGGCGGAAAATGGTAAAACCGCGAATTTGCAATGTGGACTGGCAGGTTGGACGGCTTAGGTCTAAAAATCGAAATTGAAAAATACCTTATGAGTATTTTGATTAAGGGCGTGGTATGAGCGTAGACTACGTATTGGAAAATGAAATTTTTTATTGAGCGTGATTTTGTGAAGTTGAAAGACGGCAATGTATCGTTAAACAGGAGGTATAAATCAAACGGCCGAATCTATCATATCTACTCCACACACCTGCTTGTATGTCCGTTGATAAGTGTTAACGTTCCGTTCCCAAGTTTTTAACTCCTAATCTAGTTCCTAACTCCTAGTGTAAGTTAATTCAATAAGCTTGGCTTAATCGATAGTTAATAGAGCGATAACTATAAATAAATAGACATACAGAGTCGACCTACTACAACGAAAGAGAGTGCACGCGTTTCTTCTACCTCGCTAGGAGACCTACCCCAATCCTTCCCCCACAGTTTCTTTTGCGCACCTGCAACCCCTACCTGATCTCTAGAACACTAACAGCCTGCATTGGAAAGCCACCCACATTTTCAATAAGTATTTTGAGATATGATAAATCTTGGTTTTGAGATTTTCAATCTTATTTCAAGTATTTTAAATCTTATATTTTAAGATTGCAGTCTTCTCGATAAAGAGATTTTCAATCTAGGTAAATTTTTTATGTTTGTATATTTATCGTGCAATGTGTAACAGACAGAAGGAACCCGACCCATAAACTTGAGAGGTGCATAGTGTTGTTTGAACACTACTCGGAGACCAGAAGAGATGGCGAAATTTGTGAAGACTTATTGTTAGCGATCAAGTTTATTTAAAACTTTGGCTACGCCCCGCCTACAATAAAAATATTGATCTAACAATTTTAAAGATATCAAGCCATATTTTGCGGTGTGTGTATTTGCCAATATCTCTGAAATTCTCTGAAAGTTTCATAAAGATCGGATAATAAAGGCGTTATAAATGTTATAAAAAAGTTGCTACTTTTTGGCGCTAGTGCACTTTGCTCACTAATGTTAAAATGATCACATTAAGTTATGTCTGAATTAACATAGGGAAAGGCTATTAAACACTAATGCCTGGCGGTTTCGATGCAGGACCGACTTTACTACGCTCTCGTTTTTCTTAGTAAAAATAGTGACCAGTAAGTAGCAATAAGCAGTTAGGCCCGGAAGAGGTGCTCAGGAAATATGTCTGTTTCTCTCTGACACTAGTGATGTTCTTGGACGCGGTGTGATCGCGGTTACTTTGGGTCCCAGGGGCCATGGCTGGCCAGGCCTTGTCTGTAGTCTCTTCTTTGGAGGTGTAGCACATAGTGCCTGAGATTTTTGAGTCTTGTCTTGCACAAATTTTTTTGAGATTCTGCATCCGGTTGTGTTTTTCTCTGCTTTTTCTCTGCTATCTCTTCCAACCTGCTGATTAGCGTTTCTATGGAGATAGGTATGTTTCGATTCTTCTTTGCCGAGTGCGACTCCGGCTTTTGCAAGACTGTCTGCCATCTCATTACCATCGATACCCCAGTGGATGGGAATCCAGTAGATTTGCACCTTTCTAGAGATGCTGAGGGAATCTAGTGATTCCATGCACGCCAGAACATTATTGGAATTGATGGATTGCATAAACTACATTGTCTTGATTGCCGCTTGGCTGTCTACGAAAATATTTATTTGATTGTTTGGAGCGTGTCGTTCTGCCACCTCTGCTGCTTTCTTTATTGCGAATGCTTCCGCTTGGAACTTCCGGCTCTTCACAGTTTACGGCAGCTCCGACCCCTAGGTCCAGCTTTGAGACGTCTGTAAAAAAGTGTAAGAAGAGCCGTGCTTGAATGTCCAAGGGGTTGACAACTAAGAAGTGTTCTAACGCTTTGGTTGGAGTGGACCTCAGCGCCCCCGTAATACAGACCAATGCCTGCCAATGGGTCCTCTCCATCAGCTTTAGGTATGTATGTGGATTTCTCCGTAGCTTGCCACCATAACCGTATGCCATGTAGTAGTATCGGTCGTATTACTGAGATGCATCAGACGGGGTAAATAGGTTTGTTGGCTAAATTCCAACTAACAATTTTCTGATACCCTTGCGAGGGTATATTAAAAATGTTTAGATTTTTATAATCTGTACCAAAGGAACACAGAGTATATTAAGTTTGTGCAAAAGAATGTAACAGCCAGAAGGAAGCATCTCCGAACCTATAAAGTATATATGTTCTTGATTAGCATCCGCGTCGATCAAGCCATGTCCGTCTGTCCGTCCGTCTGTCCGTATGAACAAACAGATCTCGAAGATGGTAAGAGATAGAGGTTTGACATGTATGGGACATATGCTTCTTATACTTGCAGGCAGATCAATTTTATTTCAATACTAGCTGAAAACCCGGCGTCGCCCGGGTTCTTATGATTCTTAAGAGAGCGATTATTTTCAATCTAGTGCAGGCTGCATGTCGGTATAAAACTTTTGGACCGTTCGATCTTTTTCTCTATATACACGTCTTCATGATAATATAAAATCATGAATATTTTGCAAATTTCGTGACTTTTTTGACCGTTTGGTTAATACTTCCTATTTACCCGTCTACAAATCTTCACAATAATCCATGCTCAAATCAAAAATTTGCAATTTTCGCAATATTTTGGACCGTGTAATCTACAGCTTACATTTTCATAAATACTCATAAGGTTATTTTGCAAATTTCGCGATTTTTGGTCCTTAGAAACCTTCTCGGGCATGCGTTGCCCAAAGTTTTATGGCAATCGGATGAACGGTATAGTTTTTGAAATTTCGCGGTTTTATGACCGTTTCCGGCCCACTTCTTCAATTTAGATACCTTCGCGGGCAAGCGTACAACCATTCCTCAAAGCTTCATCAAAATCGAACATTTTTAAAATTTCGCGGTTCTTGGACCATTTCCTGCCCATATCTTCTACTTGGGAAATTTTCCGGGCTAGCGACGAACCACTATCCAAAGATTTACCGAAACCTCAAATTTTTTTAATTTTCGCGGTTTTTGGCAAGCATTTAATTCATTATCCAAATTTTGATTGCAATGGGATGAACTGTATAATTTTGCGAATTTCGCGATTTTTGGACCTTAGAAACCTTCGCGGCCAAGCGTCTAACCATTGATCAAAATTTCATCGCAATCGGATGAACGTTATAGTTTGGACTATTTCCCGCCCATTTCTTCAAATCAGAATCCTTCCAAGCGTCCAAACGTTCTCCAAAGTTTATAACAAACGAACATTTTGCAAATTCGCGGTTTCTTCTACTTGGAAACCTTCCCGGGCAAGCTTCGATCAATTTCCCAAAGTTTTAGCGAAGACGTAAATTTTGCAATTTTCGCGGTTCTTGGACCGTTTTCCGCAAATTTTTTCACATTAGAAACCTTCCCGGCCAAGCGTTCAACTGTTCCCAAATTTCCATTTAAATCGGATGAACGGCATAATTTTGCAAATTTCGCGGTTTTTGGACCATGTCACAGACATAATCGACATGAGCATACTCTGAAAAATTCGTGAAGATCGGTTCAGCGGCTTAGACGGCCATAAGGGACAAACATACATTCACTTTTATAAAGATGTAAACATATTTCGCATGTTCCTTTAAGCGCCGTCAAAAAAATCTTCTTGAAAAATCATCAGAATGCAAAAAACCAGAGAGATTATTAAAATAGATGTTATTTATAATTTAGTAGTTTCGTAGCAGTGCATTTTGAAAATATCGATTTATGACAAAATGGCGAACGTTTGAACATATGATTTTTGGGCCAAAAATTTAATAATTATTTTGTTTAAAAAAAAAAACTAAGGAAGGAAAAAAAGTGATTTTTTCAAACGTCTAGGTGTATATCTCTCCTTATTTTATTATAAATCCCGATCTTCCCTCAAAGCTGCGCGGAAATAAATTCGCAACGCAATTTATGTTCTTGGATGCCGAAAATCTGTTAAATCTCAACCCTTAAAGCCCATCCTTAAGTATAAGAACGCGATATTTTCATGGAATTTTGAAATAACAATTAGTTTAAAAAATGACTAATGCTTATTTCTAGGATCACCCTAAATTTTGCCGAATAAAAACCCTTAAAGCCTGTACTTAAGGATAACGTACCGAATTTTGCTTAAACCTATTCGGAAATGTTTTTTTTTCAGACTTTCGAAGGTAAAGCAGTCCGAAAAGTTGCCAAAATCTCATTTATGTTCAAGCATCGTCTTTAATTTAGCCGAGTCTCAAGCCTTAAAACCTTTCTTAAGAATAAAGTCCCAGTTTGCCGTCAAGTCTGCGCGAAAAGGTATATTTTCCGATGTTTCGAAAGAAAAGCAGTCTGAAAAATGTTTCAAAAACCGTACTTTAATTTTCTTGGATCGCCCTTAATTTCAACTTATCCCAACTCTTAAAGCCCTTCCTTGAGTATATCGTCTCAATTTACCCTGAAATCTGCTTGGAAAATCATTTTTTCGGACTTTTGATGTTGCGGCAAATCCAAAATGATGTCAAAATCTTCCTTTTGTCGCATTCAGAAGTCTAACATTCAGAAATGTTTTTTAATCGGTTCAGAAAAATATTTTTTTTTTACGTTTGAAGCTGCAGAAGCTTGAAAAACTGTAAACCTAGGTGGGACATTCTATTTGTGTTCGAACACATTATAAAGTATTTCTTCTGGTTTTTAGAGGTATTACAAAGTTTTATAGGTTTTTGTTTGAACCAACTCTATTTTTTCTAGCTAATCCTTATAATAATCAAAGTTTTCTCAGAGAAAGCTATTTCATGCCGAAAAACTATTTCATGCCAGAAATCTCTAGAGATTTTCGAATAAACGGTTTCATTTCGAATTAATTGTGCTTGCTTTATATGTGAAGTGTCTTTAAAATGCTAGGCTACTAGATTAGATGACAAAAGTTGAGAGATTTGAAACCGACTGCTCAAGGCAAAGTTGATTTGGAACGTACGGTTTTTCTTCCCATTAATCTAGTAGCTTACACTATTGTTGTCACTTTACATTTAAAGTCCTCGTAGTTAATTTAAAAATCTCTTCGTTTATACGAAAATCTCTAGAGATTTCTGGGATTTCTGAAGTGAATATGTGACTTTTCGTATTAAGAGGTCGATGGACAATTTCAGGAGGTGTCGATAAGGAATTATCGTATGCACGGTCTTAATTTCGTCTCTTTTAGACATTTAAGGGAGGTGTTGTCACAAGTTTCGCAAACAGGTTTTTTTCCATTTGAAAGTTTAACCGGAACAAATTATCGCTCATTATCATCACATCCTTCTCACAAAAGCAGCCTTTGCGCTCCTATTTAAGCAATCTGAGTAAAACCCATGGAAATCTACACAAATAGCGTACACCTTAAATGCATCCAAAGTAATCTCTGTTTACTCGAGGATTTATTTCCATTTAATTCTGCCACTGCCAGATCTTCGTTGCTAACGAATCAACGCTATTGGCCACCACCTGAATACTATTGCGAATGTTTTCACATTCATTGTCAATGGCTTCAACGCTGTCGGCTGTTTCCTCAACAAAAATAACTAACTCTGCTATAGCTTCCATATTTGAGCAATTGTTTTTTCGGGGGTGTCCCAGAAATCTCTAGAGACTTTCGTCTAAAAGGTTTCATTTCGAACTACAACTGCTTGCCTTAACATGTGACGTGTCTTTAAAATGCTAGGCTACTAGATTAGATGACAAAAGTTGAGAGATTTGAAACCGACTGCTCAAGGCTAAGTTGATTTGGTACGTACGGTTTTCCTTCATTATAATCTAGTAGGCGACATAATTCTTGACACTTTACATATAAATTCCTCCTAGTTTAGTTCAAATTGCAATCGTTTATACGAAAATCCCTAGAGATTTCTGGGACACCCCCTATATGTAGATTTCAAAGTCATAAGTAAACAAAAGTCTGCTGATTTATGCCGGTATCTAAGTGTAAACGTTTTTTTGCCAGCAATTTTTGCCAACGGCAATTGATAAAGGCAAGTACATTCTACATTCTTCTACATTTTTCAAGTCAGCTGTTTGAACTGTTGGTGTGATTCGATTGATTTTGATTTCCATTTATTAGTACACAATTTACTTAATTCTATATAATATATGTATTTGGTATAAAAGTTGGACTTTGTAAGTTTTTGAATGCTGCCTGACTATTTAATGGAATACAATTCATTTCAAATTAAATCTATGGTATTAGTAATTTTGATTATTCTTCTTCATTATCCGACATTTCAAACTCGTCCTCATCAAAATCAATGATCTGCAAATATAATAATCAAAGTTATTCATATTTCACTCTTTTCTCATTCACAAAGCAAAACAAACCTCACTGTTGAGCCTTTTAAATTCAGAAATGCCAGTTAAATCCTCTAAGTATTTGGCCGTTTCAAAGGTTTTAAACAGGAAAGCGTGACTCTCATTCTTATAGGCCTGCAGCACTGGCTGTAAATGGAAGAAAAGTCATTGTAAAAAATACATATCTAAGATAACAATTTTGATTTCCCACCTCTGAACAGGCAATGCATTGTCCAAACTTCTGAGTGGCAGGCAATATGTTCTCATAGTTGCAGAGTAACCCACGTATGGAGTGTGGTATGATACCCAGTAAACCCTCAGGTATTTTGCCTTTAACCTCCTGCCGGCTCTGGGCGTAATACGCAGGCGCTAGCTCACGCTGAGGATGCTGGAGTAGAGCCACCAAAAGTTCTACGGCATAACTAGCAGCTATATTGGAGACGCCAGGTCGGGTTACAGTACACTGCTGATCCAAGGTACGATCTTTGAGAGACTGTAAGACAGAGAGAGAGAGAGAAAGAGAGTGAGAGAGTAAAAGCTCAAGCTTTTTGACTGCTGAAAAGCTTTTCCTTGCCGCACTTTGCAATGTCAACAAACGCAGCAACTGAAAATCTTTCCCAGTCCAAAAATGACGCCTTCCATTGGTAAGCCAGATGCTGAGAGTGTGTGAATGAAATCAAGTTATAAGCAAAACAATATAAAAATATAAACTAAATAATTCTATGTGCTGGGAGTTGTTGTGAGAGCAACTGTTTTTGTCTGTTTCCCAAAAAGAAACAGAGCTTTGTTCTCACTATTCCCAGCTGATAAGATAAAAATTTAACACACGCTTCACTTTGGGTGCACTGCGAAAACTTTTTGATGTGAAACAAGTTTAGTTTCGCAGCCAAAGCAAAGTAAACATTTTACATGTATTATGGCTTCGGTTGTGAAAAATCAATACCAAAAAAAAACTCAAAAAGTTGTAAAAAAAATCACAAAAATAAGTAATACCAAAATTCTATATAAAAAAAAAAAAAAAAAATACCGATAATTCGAAAACACAAAATATTACATATTTTCATAAGAGTAATAAACTCGAAATATACAGAACTTTATGAAAAACGTAGAAAAAGTCATTTTTTTAAGCTTATAAAGCAGATATTAAGCCATTATTTTAAAAATTTGGACTTTCGTTAGTTTTTATCTTTTTCCCAAAAACTGCCTAAGAGGTTCGACTTTTTTCTAATTAATAATTTGGTATCCAAGCAAGATTGGAATTCTCTAAAATACTTAGGAAGGATGTTCAAGCCCGTCGTATAGCTGCGGGTTAAGTTCAAGGACCGATTTTATATAGCGGCGGTGGGCACGAAATTTGATTTTGGGAGCAGTCCAACAACAATAAGAGAAAGAAACGACCCTTATTGCAGTCGTCTCAGCCGCCCACACGGTGTGTGCGGCAGCGGGGCAATTTTTAATGCGACTGGGTGGCGCCAGTTACCGTAAAAAAACATTCGGGAACAAGGACTTGCCCATCGTTGTTTTAAAACAGGGGTTGGCACATTGCTATCTCGTGTGCAAAGGCAAAATCTCAAAGCAGCGCTGCTTCCACACACACAGAATAAGCTGTAAGAGCGCCGCTGCGATGCGTGAACTGCTTGCGCCGCGACGCAGTCGTTGCTACTGAAATTAAGGGCAATTTTTGCGCAGCTCTCACACACACCAATGAAAAAATGTAAATATATTTTTTGCCTGCCTCTGTTTTAAAGCATCGATCCAATTTTTTATAAAATTTCTTGTATTTGTATAAGATCCGTTTCGAGTTCAGCAGGTCAATAATTAAAAAGGAACATTGTTCGAAAACTTGAAGAGAAACGGTTTTAAGGGGTTAGGTTCTGGACAGGTTTGCAGCCTTGATCCTAAGTATTGCCCTTCGTTAGCCTCTAGCTTTTCCTCAATTTTTATACTATGTTAAAAAAAAACTGTGATTTTTAAAATAATTTGTTTTTTCTTAGAATCTGAAGCACTGTTTAGCCTGACCATTAAAAACAAGTAAGAAAGTCAGTCAAGTTAGACTATAATATACTCTACCTGTGAAGTGCTGCCCATCTCCGTTGCGACCGGTGCTGCCCATGTTTGTTTTCCTTATAACTCGACTATCGTTCATCCGGTCTTTACAATTTCTTTGGCGGATTGATAAAGAATCCCGATTACTAAATATGTCCAGAAGAAACGAACCTTTCCATCTATAAAACTGTGGGAGATATGACTTTTTCTTGGGGGCGTCAAAATTGAAAATAAACTAAGCTTTTTCTCCCATACATCTCGAACCTCTATCTCTTACCATCTCTGAGATCTGTTTGCTCATACGAAAAGAAGGACATGTATGCACAAACTTATTATACTCTTTGTACCTCTGGTACAGAGTATAAAAACCATGGTCCGAAAGAGCCTTGTTTGGAGAACGATGTTTTTAGATAAGTAATTGGCACTCCAGTGGTCAGCGAGTCTAAAAGTCGTCATGTATGAAAAACTAAGCGCCTCGTTAATGTAGCTTTCGTATGCTTTGTTGTATAGTTTTGACAAAAATCAATTGACACACCCTAATAAACATTCTATAGTTAACTTTTGCAATCTGTAGCTAAAACTAAGCGTTTCACATATTTGATTTTACTACCTTTAATCATGTTACCAAATTAAGAACCTTCCCCGCTTGTGCTCAGTGTATCAATGTGTGGGTGTGTGCGTTTCCACTTGTTAGGAAATCTAAAAAGTTATTGTTTTTCGTGGCGATAATGTCCATTTGAGTTGGCGAGCGTGAAACTAACAAGTTCGATACGCGTAAAATATTCAAAAAAAAAAAAAGAAATACAAAATTATCAAACAACTATGTTAACAGAATATGCTGGAAATCTCTCACATCCGCTGGAGTTTGGTCATGTGCTGGAGATTGTGGCCAAGACCATTGATGGAGCCGCCAGGTAAGAACATGAGTAATCACATATATCCCTTATCGGTTCATGACTAACATACAACTTCGATTTGATAACAGATTTCACATAAACCTCTGCACAGCCAAGTCTACGGTGGATCCCGATGCCGATATTGGCTTACGTTTCTCCTGCTATTTTCGCAACGATATGATTGTGCGAAATGCTCGTATGCATGGCGTCTGGGGCGAGGAGGAATCACGCACCATGAGCAATGTCACTCTACCAAATCCCATAGTGAGCGGTGAATTCTTTATGGTCTACATATTGGCCTGTGAGGATCAATTTCACATCTCGATTAATAGTCGAGAGTTTTGTACATTTCGCTATCGCTTGCCCTTGAGTGCCATACGAGCGGTGGAGATTCGCGATCAAATTCAAGTGATTAAACAAGTCGACCATCGTACAGTATTTCCCAATCCTTGGCCGGCTATACATGCCTCGGACTATTTCAAGACCTTTAGCAATGACCAGCCTATATTGTTTAGTCCAGGACATGTTATAGTGCTAACCGCACGTTGTTTTGAGCACAAAAAAGGAGTGTTTATAATGAAGTTTATGGACTCGGACACAAAGCGAGAGGAACTGCATTTTAGTGTGCGTTTCGATGAGAAGTGTGTGGTGCGCAACTCTATGAACAAGAATTTCGAGTAAGTATGAATTTGATTTATTATTTGGAAAAATACTCAAGCTGTTTTTAGCCATACCGAAAATCAAAATATTTTCTAAGACCCTCACAAAATTGGGTTTCAAGAAATAATTATAAGTTTTTAGGATTCTATACTTTGTTTAGCGTCAAAAAAGAGCTGTAATGCAGTTTCTACATTAGGCATATGACTAAATTTTAGAATCAAATTATCATAGTTCTACCCGACGCACAGTGGTCCAAATGGCTTCGCTAGCGGCATTTACTCCACATAATTTAAAACTCTTCAGAAAGCTTAGAAAGCTTTTACAGAAGCTTTTACTTGCAACTCTGATTCGCTGTAAGCTTTCTAAGTGACCATATGCTTAACCACTTGGCTTGCTGAACATTGACAGCAATTCTTGGTTGACATTAATTTCGCTGTAAAAAACGAGTATATGCTATAGTCATCCGATTTTGACAAAACTTTGTAGAATTGTGTAAAAGTATATAAAATAAATATATACCAACGTAAAGGACGTTTCTATTGAAAACAAAAAAATTTTTCTCACAAGAACTAGTTTTTCGACCGATCGTTACTATGGGAGCTACATATACGCTATAGTCATCCAATTTTGACCAAAATTTGTAGAGTTGTGTGGGAGCATATAAAACAAATACATGCTAGTTTTGAGGACATTTCTAACTAAGACTACTTTTCAGACTATACTTTTCTATGACAGCTTAACTATACAAAAGTCAGATTTCGACCAAATTTGGTGGAATCATGGAAAAGCATGGTAAACTAAGAAATACAAAGTTTGAAGGCATTTCCATTGAAAACAAAAAAGTTTTTCTCACTAAAACTAGTTTTTTGACTGATCGTTCCTATGACAGCTATATGCTCCGATCATCCGATCCGGCCGGTTCCGACAAATGTGCAGCGCATTTGTACCAAAAGACTTCGTGCAAAGTTTGGTGAAGATAGCTTTCAAACTGACGGAGAAGATAGCATAGAAACAGACAGAGGGACAGAAGGACAAACGGACAGGGCTAAATCAACTCAGCTCGTCGTTCTGATCAAGAATATATATACTTTATGTGGTCGGAGATGCTTCCTCCAATGCGTTACAAACATCGGTACAATTTTATAATACTCTCTGCAAGGGTATAAAAAGCAACGTTTACACGAAAACCGACTCGGAACCGATTAGAAACATTAACAAACATGGAACGCTCAGAATTTAACAAATGGTTTAAGTCATTATAAAGCATTCAAAGGACCCGAAGCGGGTCGTGAGATTCAAAATTAGATCTTCTTATATGCAGGGCTGCAAATCTACTAAAAATCGGGTTCGAGTACACGGAGCGGGTTCAGAAGGTCGCAGGTTCAGGTTCGAACCGGGGTTCAGAAATATTAAGCTTTATGATGCACCCACTAGAAGGGGCCTCAGCGAAACTTATGGGCCTGGAAAGAAACGCTCGCGCAGCTGGCCTCAAAATAAACATAACATAAATATTGAGGACGTCGAAACATTTTGCTATCTGGGAAGTGTCATTGCAAAAGATGGCGCTGCAATGACAGATGTGGGGGCACGCATCTCCAAAGCTAGAAAGGCATTTCGCAAGCTACATCGGGTGTGGCGCTCCCGTTTTCTATCGCTGAAAACGAAACTGCGTATCTTTAAAACCAGAGTAGACATTTCAGTTATATAGCTCAGAACCCTGGACAGTTTCTGATCTAATAAGCAGGAATCTTCAAGCTTTTGTGAACAAATACCTAAGAATAATCTGCCGCATTTTTTGGCCTCTCACCATCACAAATGAAAATCTCCTGGAGCACACTGAAAGCGAACCCATCACAACTCAGATAAAGAGACGCAAATGGAGTAATTTTTTTGTTTGCTCTATATGGACGTTGACGTACAATGCACAGTACGTTCAAGTGGCCCTTACGACACCAAGCCCAATACTGTTACGCGCGAACCCCAGGCAAAATAGCAGCCCACCTCCCGCCCAACCGACCGAGAGGCGCAGCCGCCAACGTGCGACACGAAAACCGGATCGAAAAGTACAAAATAATGTTAAGCACGGGACAAATGAGTTAAAATAGAGGTTTTTAAAGCAGGAAGAGAAAGTTCCGTATTGTTTAAGCGGTAGGGTTTGTTGTAATCAGCACAGAGGACACGAAACGGATCATGCAAGGCATAGTTAGTAGTACAATGTTTCAGAGATAAGGCGACAAAGTTACGGGACAGTCTACAAGGAACATTAAGATTAATTTGGCTAACCAAGATTACACAAAGATGGCTTTGAAGATTACACTAAGATTACATGAAGATGAATGAAGAAGATTACACCAAGTCTATGTATGAAGATTACACCAAGCATAACTCTACGGTTAAGTAAGAAAGGAAGATTAATTAAAAGTAGTCTACTAGAGTAAGATGGTAAACGGACCTCAGGATTTCAGTTCAAATCACGAAGGGCCTATGCTCCTCCTAGGAGCGAAATTGTCATTGTTTATACAAATATGTACGATGGGACACGACGGTGTGGTTCCCAGTTTAATCCTTGTAAGGCGAACAGGAGAAATTGCTTCTACACTGACTCAATGAGGCCCTGGTATATTGCATACTAAGGAGACCAGTCGTATGAGCAATACTTAAGTATTGATCGAACAAGTGAGACGAAAAGGAGCCTAGGTGTAGGTGTAAGGGACATCAAACTTCTTAGACCAACGATTAACAAAAGCAAACACCCCTTTAGCTTTGCTAACGATGATGCCAATGTTATCAGAAAAGGTCTGTCGCGGCATGTATGCGCATCAGGTTATGCGGGCCGAGACAATAGTTACCCATATATGGGGCAGAGCGGTAGAAAGACATAACATTACAGTTAGAATGGTTAATATAGGTGGTTTATGTCAATTTGTAATATGAAACATGTAAAACCGGGTCCTTTAGATGCTTACAAATTTTGACATCGTCTGCATACATCTAAACTTTTGAGTTCACGGTGACAGAAGGAAGGTAGTTTATAAAAAAAAACCAGAAAGCAAAGGTCCAAAGTGGCTTACCTTGGGGAACTCCGGAAGTGACTTTAATATGTTTAGAGAGGTTGTTTTTAAATAAGACTTTTTGTGTGCCAAGTACATTGACTTGCAGTTTATTAAGAGGTTAGGAAAGCATAAAAGGGAGAATGTTTTTCAAAGCAAAAGATGATTATTTTAATCAAATGCCTTGCTAAAATCAGTGAAGATAACACCAATCTTGATCAGCGATGTTCAAGAAGAGCGAGACCAAAAATTGTGCGATATTAAAGCGACACAGCCCAGCTTTGAACTGCCCTGCTCGACGTCTGGGCATCGAATGCAAGCAAAGAGAGCGTTCATATGCCCGACTTCGGCATGCGCTCGGCTCGTGTGCGTGTAAATAGCCGATTGCGCTCGGCCCCTGGGGGCTATGGAGGAACATCGCTGATCTAGATGGATTTGGTGAATTTGCACTGCTCATTGTGAGCACGAGCTATGCAGATGCGTAAAATCCACCTGGATTTGCAAAAACAACAACATGAGCAAACGTGCCTAATTGATGTTTCAGCTTGAATACTTTCCCGATTATGGACTTAAATTCGAGAAGATTTGTTGATGTAGACCGGCGCTTCATAAGCCCGTGCTATGATGGAGACATAAGAAAGCAACGCTGGTGCTGCAACTGCTTAGTTATAATTAATTCAAATAGCTTGAATACGGCACAAAGTTTTGCTAATTCTAAATATAAGATCTTCTTCCTTTTTTATGAAATGGTAATGTAAAGGATTCCTTCCAGATATCAGGAAAATACCTGTGGACTGTGGACTAGAGTAGTTAGTTAGAGGTTTACATGAGGCAGTGGCACAGTGCTTGAGAACACAGCTAGGAACATTATCCGGACAAGACGAAAAGGAAGTTTTTATGAGTTTAAGATTCTCGTAAACTGAAAGCGGTAAAGAGTATGGGTAAGAAGGTGAAGTATTTAAGGCAAACTATAAGTAATTTGTTTGGAAAAAATCAGCAAATAAATTGGAAATGTCCAAGTCATTGCAGGCGGTGAGTGTATTAAAACGAAGAGAGGGTGGAAAAGTTTAAGATTTACGTTTAGAGTTGACGAATCAAAAAAATTGCTTGGGGTTTCCCTTAAATTCATTTTAAAATCTAAATAGTTGATGTTGACCCTTTATCTTTACCCAACTAATTAGTTATTAACCCTCTTCCCTTTTCAGGTTTGGCCACGAAGAGCGTCATGGTGGATTTCCTTTCGTGTTCAATCAGCAATTCAAACTGGCCTTGGCCTTTACGGAACGTGAAGTCCTGACCGCTGTGGATGGTTACAATTTCTTTAGCTATGCCTGGCGTACGCCCAATGCCATGATGAACCTGGTGGGCTTTAAGATTACAGCCCTAAATGGAGTGGTCGTTCAAATAACTGGAGTGGATCATTTACAAACGGGAGATCCCAGCTGCACGGCGTTTGAGAAGTATTCGCGACATGACTACGAGTGTGCCTAAGTCAAGTTTCCATATAGAAAGTATATATCCATGTAAAATGCATTAAAATAAGTCTGAACTTACATTTCCTGGTGCGGTGACATCATTGCAGAAATAGCAACCCAATTCCTGACCCTGTACGCACTTAAGTCCTTCCACTTCTTGGTTAAGCTGGTCGCCTACCAATTGACGAGTGCTGCCATGACGCATGACCAGATAGCTATCAAAGCCCAAGGCAGCATTAATAACAATCTTTAAAAGAAAGAAGGTTAAGTATGTTATATCATATAAAGTCAGGAATGTTCAGGGCTACCTTTTGATGAGCTGCACCCAAGAGCGTGGGCAACCAACGACTTTCCCGCGAGTCAGTTAAAAGAAATAGCACATCATGCTCCTGTACCTGCTGCTCTATGATCTTTAAGTTCTCTACTGTCTGTTCCTTTAAGGCCTCTCCTATGGTGTGTCCTGGCATGGGTATATCTAAAACATATCCCTGAGTCTTCGCGCTGGGATTAATCTCTTGTAAACGTAAGGCTGCCGTTGGTGCTTTCATATGATTTCCGGCCACAGCATCGTCATGGGTATACAGACTTTGACGCACTGGATTCGAGTAAGACACTTTGCCATTGTCCAGCAAAGTAATATGCTTAAAGCCCCAGGACTGTTTGGAGAAAGAGCATATCTTAGATTTAAGCAGATTTACTAAAGCAACAGCCTACCAAAAGATTTCTAGCCACAGCACAGCCCAAAGTTCCGGCTCCAAAGAGCAGACATTTGGTTTGGGCCATCACTTCCAGTTGCAAATCTGGCACCAGACGCCACTTCATTAGCTTGAGATTTAAGTTTACCGAATTCTCCGCCAATCTGTAGGGAATGAGCATTCAAATTGGCATCAAATAATTGGTTTCTAGTTCACTCACTTGGCTGGATCCATGCTATCCCTCATGCTGACCATACGCGGGCCCATTTTACCTTTCACATTCAATTCCCAGCCCACAAATTTGATTTGGCTCCAGTCACAGGCCTCCAGTTGCTGCACTTGCCAGATCAAACTGTCGCTTATATCCAGCTGCTGATTGTAGCGTAGACCCAGAAATTTTACCGATTTACCTACAAACGAAGGACTAAGAAAAGCAATCAAAAATCATGCGAGTGACCACATCCTAGGATTACCCACCATTTGTGTTGAATATAAGCCACATAGTTACGCATTACCCAGCCGGGCTGTTCATATTCGCTGGGATCTGCAAAGCAAAAATAATACTTTTCCATCTCTTCCTCCTGCAAAGTGCTCAAGTGGCGTGCTTCCACTTTCAGCTCCTCCCCCTGCTTATCCACATACAAAAGAAAGAAATTTTGCTTCTCCGCGGGCCAAGCCTTCAGCGCCGCCATGTATATCTCACTTTGAGTTAGACTGCTTAACTTGGTAACTCCCTCATCCAGCAGCCTTAGTGTGGGCATCAAGGGACAGGGAAAAGCGAACCAATAGTAATAGCTGTGACTCTTGAGATCCGCAAACGAAAGAACAAAGAAACGGGCCAACAAACTGGGATTGCCTGAAATTTGCGCCTCGCTAGTGATATCAGCCAACAGTTGTTGACCCTCTGCAGCTAGCAAGGCCATTTTGTCCAGGTCCTTGAACTCTTCGATGGTATTTTTGTTGTATATATTGCCGCTGGCTGCATGACTGAACTTGGGCTGCTGCCCAGAACTGGGGGAGAGTGTAAAATTTAATCATTGCTCGTTTAGTTTAATGCTTGGTTGGTGCTCTTACTTATTGTAGGCAGTGTAATCCACTTCCAGCAGGCAGCCAGCTGGCTGGCGGTTTGTATAGTATCCAGAGATTGAACGTTGGGCATCCGATAAACGATCATAGTCCAGCTTTAGCTCCGCAAGTTTGTGCCAAAACGTGGGAGAAACAAACGACTTAAAGGGCGCAAATTGCAAAATACGTTCACTCTCGCTCATTGTTGGTTCAATTCTTACTCGACTTGCATGTAATTGTGCTGCCAACCTGCTTATATTTGTTTGACTGTGTCAGCTGTTCTTGGGCGCAAATTTTAAATCGTTGCACCAGAGACTGCAAATACATATGGATATTTCCACAGAAAGGTCAACCGAGACCAACAAAAATTAATAGTACAAATAAAAACTAATTTTGATCATATTTCTATAGGGAAACAATTAAATTGAACTAGTATTAGCCAATCTTACTTTTATTCATAACTCATTTCGATATTTTCAAATTCAATGTCGAGCAATCACCATTTTTCTCATTTTTATCGTTCTTTTGCACGTTTTTTCTATACAAAGAGTAAATAAACAGGCCTGTTCCCGTTTTCGATCAGATTATGCGGAGTGACTGTTTCCGTTTCGAAACACGAGCTATTCGGTTTCAAAGTTTTCCTCAGACAAGGAAAAAAGGGGCTTTTGTTCTTTCAAATATGTGAGATTTTGAAGTATCAAAGTCGGATTTTATTTAAAATTTTTTTATCCAGAACGGAAAGTTCGGAATTGGTAGCTGCTTGCGCGGGCGATCGAATGTAAGGCTGTCTTCTGATCAACTATATCAAGGTAGGTGCACATTTAAAAATGTGGACTGACAGCATTTGCTAAGTGAGCTAGAGAGAGTATGTAAGAGAGAGTGTGTAAGTGAGAGAGAGTCTGAAAGGGCACACGCACACAAATTTAGTGCGAGTGTGAAAAAAAACGATTTTCAAAATTACTTACTTGATGTAAATCAACATCAGCACCAAGAAAGTGAGCTGTGCAAACATAAAACCCTTCCCTAAATTTGCCTCCAGCAATCGGAGAGGAGAGTGTGGCAACCTTTCACATGGAATGACAGCAACTGACTGAAATAATGTAGACAATGACATGTCCGCCGTACCTGTATAATTGTATCATGTCCAATGCCTAACCAATTTTGTTCCGACATATCAGTGTGCAGCTAAGATATGACTTTGTGGACGGACGGACAAAGGTCAATCAAATCAGCTCGTCGCCCTGATCAAGGATACATGGGGTCGGATAGAATATATCTATGCGTTGCAAAATTATATACAAAAACGAGAAGGCTAAACTAACTTCAGCAGTGCCGAAATTTTAATATCCTTGCAAATGCTCGTTTTGATATCTATATATACTAGCTCAATACCCGTCGTCGACCAGGGCCTTTGCATTGTTTGCATTGTTTTGTTTCAAGTTTCATCTGGTTGCAAATCGACGAAAAATATCAGACTTCATATTTCCAAACCACACACCAAATTTTCAGATTATAGTTTAAGTAAATTTTGAAATTTGGTAAACGTCTAACACTCCATTATAAGCCTGTCACTTTTCCAATCAAAAGGTATGGACCTAAACCATTTTTGTAGTGGTTCAATCGGATGGTTCGGGAGCATGTCTAACTTCATAGTACCAGGCTACACATCAAATTTTAGGTTCTTAGCTTAAATAAGCTCTGAAATATGGTTCAAAATCACATTTGAACCGGTACCATTTTTGGACAGCTTCGAAACCGGTTCTGAAACAGCCAAATATTCAACTCCACATTTCCAACCTAAATACTAAAATTAAAGTTCGTAGCTTAAATAACTTCAGAGATATGGCTCGGAACCAATTTTAAACCGGTTCGAAACCAGTTCCGAACCATTAAAAAATCCAACTCAAAACCAACTATAAAAAATATCATTAGCCATCAAACCGGTTTCTAATCAACCAAATCAGAACAACTTTTGAACCAGTTACATAATTGAACCAGTTCAAACCCGATTCTGAACCAGAATCATTCAACTCCATATTTTCAACCTACAAACAAAATTTCAAGTTCTTTGCTTGAACAGCTTTTGAGATATGCCCCGAACCACTTCTGAACCGGTTCGAAGCCTGTTCTGAACCCATAAAATATCCAACTAATTTGATTTGAGTCTGGATTATTGTAAAGATTAGATAGACGGCATTTGTAGACGGGTAAATAGGAGGTGTAAGCCAAACGGTCAAAAAAGTCACGAAATTTTCAGTCATGAGTTTAGATTATCATGAAGACGGGTAAATAATGACCCATCTATTATGAATACTATCTTTGATACCTATTAACGAGCACAGCTGATGGAAACGGTGTGACCGTTTGCTGTTGAGAGTCACACTGTAGATTACGCCTCGCTCAACGAAATTATTTACCAAAAAGGACTCTAATTGCTTGAATGATGGATCGCCAACATTCTCACGCTCAACCCAATGCATTTTTCTGTTCTGGACCTAACTTTTTCTAACTTGAACGGCGTGCAACTCATGGTTTAGGGGAACTTTATAAAAATAACTAAAATAAATAAAATTTAAAAAAAAATAATTTTTTAGCACATCCACATTTCAGAAAATTTTGCACAACAGGATAGCCAGGGTTTTTAGTGCAGTTCCATACTTCAGATTTAGACACCCTACAAGAAAAGGTAAAATCCATAACCAGGTCTAATTTTTGGTCACAATTCCTAGCAACAACAGATATGTAAAGGGGAGCCTAGTGGGTGGAGCCCAGAGTCTGAGAGGTTGTTTCGTTTGAGAAACGCTAGCAGGCAAAATTACTATTTTTCTAAAAAAGCAGTTGATGCGAGGTTAGCTCTGGCAGCAGAAAAAAACTGCAAAGACCATATTAAAAACGTTAGAAATAAAAACTTTAGAAATTTTGTTGAAGAAATATCCTCTGGTCCGAACATGTGGAACCAAAATTAGAAATTAAAAAAACTATAAACAGGTTAAGCGTACTGGTAACGTGGGGTCGGAGGAGGATGGAGGAAAAAAAGGAGGACAAAAACAGTCCAAATACCTCTCGGAATTCAGGTACCAGCCACTCCCTCATCACCGTTATCACCTTTTCCAAGGACAGGTTTTGATATAAATGACTTTCCGGCGTTTATAAACACTAGAACCCTAATTCGGCCAGAGGGTTAGAGCGGCATTTCTTGCAAAATGATCCAACAGTTGCCGCGCAGCTAAAAGGATTGATCTTTTTAGCTTACTAAATCGGACTTGGCTTGCGGGATCATCCTATAATTAAAATTATTATAATCCAAACCAAGAAAAACACAAACTCCATTGGTTAAAAAATCATAAGCCAATTTGTCTCCTTAGTGTTTTCTTCAAAATTATAGAAGGGCTTATTAAAAATAGTTTTGACTTGAAAAAAACATACACAAAGTAACCAGATAGATCATCGCGGTTAGAAGATTAAGGTCAACTGCAAACTGCTTTACGACGATAGTAAATAAGGTACAGGAGCTAAAATCACAGGGTTGTCAAAAGCGAAGTGCCAGCCCGCCTACCGAGGGAAGGCTTCCATTTGTTGATGTCAACATACTTAATTGTCAGCTCAGGGAAATGAATTTTGACCTAGCCCCAAATTAAAAATGGACCATAGACTTTTTAGAAAAAAGATTCCTAGTCAAGGGGAAGAAAATATTAGAAGTAGGCAAAGGAGCGTGCCAAGGCAGCAGCCTTAGTCCCACCCTTTTTTTAATTTATCAAGCACAGGACTGCAGAGATCCAATAATTCTAACTGTCTTCTGTTTCAATATGCAGACGATTTGTTCCCTGCTCTGCTTCCACAATGATCTCAATCACTTTGGACAAGATAACTCAGGTTCATTGAGAATGCATCAAAATTAATCTTTCTTAGCCCATCTAAGTCATTCGCGGTCCATTTAGTAACCAAAAGCTCCTTTAATAATATATTTTATATTGTATGTGTGGAAGTTAATTTATAAGGTACTGTGATAAAGTGGGATCAGATTAAGTATTGGAAGAACAGTTGCTGCGAACAATTCTGCCTGTGCGCATATCGAGCGCTCCATATCGGAAGCGAATAGCACCTGTGCGTTTTTAAAACTACTTAGCGGATGCCGATTTGGGATTAACCCAGATCAAGTTGGTGCTTTACTCAAAAACTTTCGTTCGCAGCAAGCTGGAATATGCATGTTCCTCTTTTAGTAATATTAAAACGGCTATGAACAAATTAAAGGTGCAAACCAATTTACACCTTCGTAAAAGCACTGGAATGTAGTACACACCGGTCCGAAAATAATCTATAACTTGGCAGCAGAGCTTCCACCCAGTATAGGCTTAAATTTGTTACAGCAGAAAGAATTAGTGAAGGTGTTTACCTACAACATGCCCGCCTGTGAAACCATAACCTCTAATCCGAACCTAAACACTAGCTAGGCCAAAACTTACAAAGAATTTTCTCATATCCTTGACCACATCTGATATGAAATATCTTCAAATCCAATCATGTGTAGAAGCTAAGCACGGACCTTGATTTTTTTAAAGGGCAGCAAAAACAAACACTCTGTAGATTCGAAACTACTTTACTTCTTTTTAGGAAAAAGTAGAACTGCTAACTAATAGGAGACTTTCAAATTATTTTACGGATGGCTCCGTTACCTGGTAATCATTCTAGTGCTGCCTTTTGCATGACGTTCCTGAGTTTCAGCTAGCTTCTACACCAATAAAATACTTTCGTCACTTTCTGCTGAGTTACTTGCGATAGACAAAGCACTTGCCCATGCCTTTTCGTGTGGCATGCCTCGTATGGCAAGTAATGACAGATAGTAAAAACGGAGCATTGATTCTAAAAAAGCCCCTACAAAACAATTTTATCGCGCAATGCATCAAACATAGAATAAACATCCAAGCGCATCTAATTTCCGTAGAAGTCCACTATATCCCAGGCCACGTAGACATACCGCAAAACACAGCCGTGGACCTCGCCGCCAAGTGCACCATCTAATGGGTCCTTTACATCGGTCAAATGGAGCATAAAGGACGCAACCTGCCATTTTCAAGTAAGGAGGATTGGGAAAAGGATTACGCCAGCTTTGGCAGAAAGACCCAGGGGCTATGCAGATCTCTTCCCAACCACTGTAAATAAGCCTTGGTTTCAAGAAAATCTAAGCTGAATCCAAAAAGTATAAAATTGATAAATAGATTGCTTAGCGGCAACGCATTTGATAAAACCCTCGCTAAAATGCACGTTATTGACGCAGCAGATGCGATAGTTGCAATACTATCGATAACGCTTCACATATTATTTACTTGCGAAATTCAACTCATCACGACAACATTTCCCATCACTACTTAAATACGATGACATATATAAATACTTCAAGCACGAAAACATTAACTCATACCTAACAATTGCGGATTCATTAACTTAAAAACAACATAGACCTATAAAGCGAAATAGTGAGACGTTTTAAATAAATTCCAGGTTTCCTACGGGTCTCTTGGTAACCTAAACTCCAAAAAAAAGGACTCTAATTATCGTTACTTGCACCATGGACCTGCAGCAACTGGAAGAGGAGGCTCGCCAGGCGGCTCTCAAAGATATACAAAACATGCTGCAGCGACCCGGCCAGCTGGAGAAGGTGGAACAGTATCGTCATCGCATTGCCCGTAAAAAGGCCTCCGTGGAGGCGTTGCTCAAGACGGGCATGCAGAATCAGCTGGATGGTGTACGTGTGGGCCTGAAGCAACTGGAGACCTGTATGCAAGATGTCAAAGAGGTGCGCCGTCGCATGCACGAAGTGGAGCAGCTGCTGCAGGGTGTGCCCGAGGTGTACGACGCTCTGGAGGTGGTGCGAGAGGAGAATACCAAGCACTCGCAGTATGCCACAGCCATGGAGAATCTAAAGCATATATTCAACGTGGATGCGAGTGTGGCCAAAACCATGGCCTTGATCGACGAGGATAAGCTGCTGAATGCGCATCAGTGTCTGGCGGACTTGGAGAATTCTCGAGATGATTTGTTATACGAACTGCACAAGCAGCCCAAACAGCATGCCTCGGACAAGATCACGCTTAAGCGTCACTTCGAGAAGGTGGACACGGTGTCGCAGGCGTTGGAGAAGAAGCTGCGACTGATTCTCAGTCGCACATTGAATACGGTGCGCAAGAAGCCCACGGTGATAGTGACCGCCCTGCGGATTATCGAGCGAGAGGAGAAGAATGATCAGTTTGCGGTGCAACAGCAAAAGGTGACTGGATTCCTGCCTCCGGGCAGACCTAAGGCTTGGCGCAAAATGATCTTGCAGGTGCTGCAAGAGGCGGTGGGCACTCGGATAGAAGGTTCCAAGCTGGAGGAAAGGGCGGACAACAAAATGTGGCTGGTGAGGGACTTGGAGATCTTGAGGCAAATCATTCTGGAGGACTTGCGTGTGGTCAAGTCGTTGTGTGTGCCCTGTTTTCCACCACATTACGATATTTTCAGCGAGTATGTGAGATTCTATCACGAGGGATTGTCCAGCTATGTGAGTACTTGGAAGCGGGGTTTGAAAAACTGTCATCAAATTACTAATAGCACTGAAATTTATGCCTTTGACTGTACTGTGCATTTAACGAAATCGTAGTTCACATGGAAATGCATGGGACAAAAATCCATTTGAAATGCTTTGCTGTGCGTTTGTACAAAACAAATTTATAGCAGGGACCGTAATAATTATGTTATTATAAAAATCAAACTTTAATAGCAGGGACCGTAATAATTGTTATGAGTCCTATTATAAAAATCAAACTTTAATGATTATTATACTCTGAACCAAAGGTACAATTTTTAGGTCAATGAGAACAGTAGGTGGCCCAATATCTAGAAATTCTTGGTAGAATTCAATAGTTTTCACAAATTTATTGACCTCATTGTCAACATCGCCTGAATCATTCTTGAAGAGCTCCGAAAATCCTTCTAAAATATGTTCATAATTGGTAACCGCTCACCAAGATCCATAATGCAGACGTCCAGAAATGGATTAAAAATTTTTACCCGAAACTTAACTTCTGTGCTTTCCGACTTAATTTTGGAAGCAGTGGCACTTTTTTGCAAGCCAGATCAAGCAATGGCTAACGGTACTTGAATTTCGTTAGCAGATCAAATTGAGAGAAGCATAATCAAAACATTAACAGAAAAAAACAGGGTGTTTCTGTTTTTTTGTTTTTTTTTTTTTTTAGAAAATGCAAGTAACTTTTATTAAATTTCGGGGAGTGTATTGAACGCTTTCGTCAAATAATTTGCTTAGTGTGATATGCCCAATCGCGGATCTAGGAATCGACTTTGGGGGGCTAAGGAATCTGAAAAAAAATTTTCTTAGAACGAAATGTGTATTACAGCCAGAGGTAAAAGACAAAATTACATGCTTAGATCAAGAATGTTTGATGTCGGAATTACGGCAAGAATGAAAATTCTTAGAATTTCTTGATCCAACTTTTGATCCCGAATTTTTGTTTTAGTAACCAACTCACTTTTTCTGCTTTCTGCATTGAAACACGTATCCTCGCCTATAAAATCCGGAATGAGAACGAATAAAACTCGATTATAAGAACAGAATACCTAAAAAACGGGTAACTTTCTTTAATCTTTTTATGTGATCATTAATAGAAAAATTGCTATTGTATAACATAATAGTAAAATCTCATATGTACCTGATCAGCAATCCTCGACTGCCCAGTCCAATGTTGCAATACTCCGCCATTTGAAATTTTGATTTCTTAGTGATTCTTAGTGATCGATTTCTTAGTGATTTTCTTATTTTTATTATTATTTTGCTGGTTTTTTTCCTCAAAAAGTACCTATAGATTTCATTAAATTTTGCTCTCTAAAGTTATTTTAAGGCTACAAAGTGTAAACATAGATTGCATAAGAAACCATAACATACTATGTGAGTTCAATTAACCACAAAAACAAAAATAATCATAGAGAAAAATGTGTCACATAACGTATGTCACGCAACGTATCATAATGAGTCAAATATAAAAAACAGGAAATTTAATTTTTCAACGAATATGATAAGTATCATAATGAGTCAAATATAAAAAACAGTAAAATTTATTTTTCAACGAATCAGCTCTAAATATATAGTAACATGATTGCAGATCGTATTAAAATAAGTTTTATTAAGAAAATCGAAAGGGTTTCGCAGATTTTTTAATTTTTATGGAAGCCATTTATGTCTGCCAGTATCTTGGGAGCTTCTCTTTCTACAACTCCCAGATAATACACTAAAAATAGGGCTACTAAAGTGCTATTCAAAAACCAATATGGACAAATTTATTTTAAAATTTTTCTTTATCATGAAGTTTAATAAATTCGTACGACTGTCGCGTGCGTGCTCTGGAAATGCCCATATGTTAACACGAAGGTGGGCTTTCAACCAATTAATCATGGAAAAGGTTCGTTCAGCTGTTGCCGAAGTGACAAAGATCGTCGAAAACAATTACGAAAAATTGGAAAAATTATTGAATTTCTTTGATTTTAAGACCTTATCGCGTAAAGTGCAGTTTGGTCTTTTTTAACCCTGAATTCTCGCAATATTGCAGCTTCCACAAATTTTAACACTCTGTTTGCTAGAATGTTCTGAAATCCAATACGTTAGATTTAGAATGTCCAGAAAATGTCCTTTCAATCTCAAAATCAGAAAAAAAGTAATTAAAGCCAGTACGTTATTTTGTCGCACAAAGCGTATTATAAAATCTAAATCTACGTAAAATTGTAAGAAAATTTTACCAAGAGGTCATGAAATTAGTATCCGGGCAAAAAGACGTCGATCTTAAGGTCATCTTCAATAAATAAATATGTCATTCTATTCTAAATGGACTGCTTTTCGGAGTCACCATTTTTGATTTAAATTATTTTCGAAATTAGACCCCAACATGCCCAAAGTGAGATATGGAATAAAATGTATGTGAGCCAAACAAAAAATTTTAAAAAATCTCATTTTTCAAAAACGCTTTCATAAAAAAATTTTTAAATCGATTTTCGAGTTCAGCATTCCAGCCAACAAAAAAATATTCTAGTCGAAATCGAAAAATGGAAAATCGATTTTGGGCAATTTTTTTGTAGTTTAGTAAAAAAAAAGTAAAAAAAAAAAATTTTTGAAATTATGATTGAAATAGGGGCCATAATGGTGACAATTCTGCGTCGATTGCACTTTGTTTCATCAAAATCGGTTCAGAACTACGGGCGCAATCAGTGCCGCCAGCTCGAAAAACGTGGTTTCGAGATAAACGCGTTTAAAGTTTGCAGTCGCTAGGCTAATCAAGTCACTTTAGTAAAAGTAAAATTAGCTTGTCAAGATGACACAGCCCCAAAGGGCCAAAGCCGAGCCTCTCTCAATCTCTTGGCTTGTGCGCTTCTAATTTTAGCACAAGAGAAAGGGACCTACAGTTTAACGCCGAATCCGAACGGCAGTTTGAGAAGCTTTTTCATGGCTAATTACTGCAATTCTGGCGCCAACAGCAAAGAGGTGGGGCCGGGTGTAAAGTTTATTCAAAGAAAAAAACTTTTCATTAGATGTTCCGAGGCGGGATCGAGCCCACGACCTCATGCTCAGCGGTCGCGCACACTAGCCGCTGAGCCACCCGGCCACTCAAGTCACTTTGGGTCATTAAAAGGGCTATATCTTCTAAAGTGATTCGAATTTCACAAAATCCTTTTAGGACGATATTCTCAAATATCTAAGCTATAAAAATAGGCAAAAAAAAAATTTTTAGCCATTGATTTCTATGAGAACTACGATTTCGACAAAGCACAGCACAGACTGTAACAAAAGAAATGTAAAACTGACAGTAGTTTGAAGCCCTGCTTGAAAGCACCAAATCCTTGCAAATCTAATTCAATTCCTTCATTTTAGCTCGACAATATAGTAAAGTCGGGTCTGGAGGGCAACGAATATGTCTCCATGCTGGCCTGGGTTACCCATACTTATCCCGGCCAAGAGCTAATGTCGCATCCCGATCTCAATGTGGATGTTCATAAACTTATTGGCACCCTGCTGCGGCCTGAGCATCTCAAGTCTTTGGAAGATGAGTACTTGCAGAATATGCAACGCAACTATCAGGAATGGATGACCAAGGCCGCTGAGACCGAGAAACAGGAATGGTTTACCGAAATGATACCTGATCAGGATGAGCATTACTATCACACCTCTGCTCCGGTGATAATCTTCCAAATGATCGATCAGCATCTTCAGGTCACCAATACCATACACCAAGAGCTCACCTTCAAAGCGCTGGTCATGTCCATTCAGCAGGTGGAGATCTTTGGCCAGACCTATCTCAAGAATGTCATCGAACTGAAGGAGCACCACTTCCGAAATCGGGATCAAATCAAATACTTCACCCACTACATCATCACCATTGTGAACAACAGCCAGCAAATGGTGGAGTTGGCTCAGCAGATGAAACAGCTCTACTGGCCCAAGTCACGCACCGAGCACTATGAGGACTTTGAGCGTTTGCTACAAACCTTCCAGAGGATTAGGGCTCATGCGGCCAGCTATTTACTGGAGGAGGCGTTCCTGGACATGGAATGTCACTTCAATGATCTGTTTACCGTAAAATGGCTGGCCAGTAGCATAGCCGTGGATACGATTTGTGTCACACTGGATGACTATTTCCAGGACTATAATCATCTCAGGCCGAACAACTTCGAGATGGTCATCAGTGAGGCACAGAAATTGCTGGCCAAGCGTTACATACGCGCCCTACTGTCCAAGCGCATGTCCAAGCCGCGTGTGGAATGCGATGCCATCACCCGCAAGATCAATCAGGAGGCCAAGCGTTTTAAGTTGTTCTTCGAGAAGATTGCCCCGAAGATATCGTTAAGTGATTCACCCTTGGATTTGATAGCCACACTCTCGGCCCTGCTTATCTCGGACATAGAGTTGTTGGTCCTGGACTTGCACACCCTGCTGGGCAGTTATCCTTCACTGGGTGAGGATCATTTGGTGCGTCTTTTCTACATACGCAACGATGTGAAGGCGGCCGAAGTGAGGGAAAAGGTTCAAGATGCCATGAAATCAAAGAAATCCATGGTCAGCATAGCCAAACAGGATTGCATCTTCAAGGAACTGGTCTTTAGCGACAAGTTGTGGTAAATGTGATCAAAAATGTGACTCAGAGTCATTCCGTAGGAGAGAATTGTTAAAATTCTGCAATATTTATGAATTAACCCTTGTGTACACTAGAGTGGACCACACTTGCTTGAATTTTTTTTAGAAATTTAGGTTTTACGTGCAACAAAATCAACCCTTTTGCAGTGACGACCTTTTTTCCATTTTACTTTATTCTGGTCCACCTTATTGTTACTGAATTTTATATACCATTATATATCTAGTTTTTAAATAAAAAAATGCCAATTTTGGACAACACTGATTAAACATATGTTATAAAATTAATCTTTAAATTATAAGAAACAAGATGGCCCGGCGAACTTCGTACCGCTTAACAGTCCAAGAATGTAGTGATAATCCTAAATTATGAATTTTAATTAACGTTTAAAAATGAATGCATTTGCTTTGATGAAGCTATGTATTTCGCTGCATGAGTTACACTTGGGTTGATTCTCTTCAGTAAAGCACCGTGTGATATACGATAGCTTTCGTTTTGTTATCAGGCCCAAGATCAAATAAAGCGGATGACACGGGAACATGCATATTCTAAACTCAGACCACAAACATTTAAGGATTGGTCTTATGATTTGTAAATAGTCAAGGTAAATGCACCTCGAATTAGAAATTTAATTTGCTAAAACTTAAAGGGTACATGGGTTGAGATCGTCGGAATACTCGGGATGAGAACTTCTTGTCCTCTGAATTAAGTATAGTTGTGAGAATCACATTGATCATTAGTTTTTAAATTACCAAACGCGCTTCATTGCATAGCTTTGGTTGGCTTAGATTTCGAAGCACGATTACTACCGAGCCAACGTTTAGTTGTAAGTTGTGCGGTGGTAAGCCTGGCCCATCCAAGTCGTTTCCAAATTCAGTTGGATAGTTGGTGGCTTCGCCTTCGTTTGTTACACCGCCAATAGATTAAAGGAAATGCAGTGTACCAACGATTTGATTCTGAATTACAAAGTTTAAGTAATCCACATCTTTATCGGCTCGATTCGACGACAGGAACACGGCCATTACCGATAGTCAGCAATTGCTAGGAGCAAATGGATCGTTCAGCAATGCAACTCTCGTGTTTGCTGCCAACTGAAGTTTTTTCACCTTGCGCCACAGATTGGATGAGTTGACGATTTTTTCATTGCAGCAGCAGTCGATCTTGGAAAGACTTGCAGTGCTTGGCGGAAATCGCCAGACAGTAAAATTATTGCGCCTCCGAAACATCTCGAGTCATTACGCACATCTGTTAACATTCGGTCAAGTGCTTCCAATGCGCAGTGTGTTTGTGCACCATTCTGCACTCGACCCAAATTATGTTTTTAGACGCTACAAAAACTTTGGCTTTTCTAATCAATGACATGAGGAATGTTTTCCCAGTTCCACCGGGGGCAGAAAAAAAAGCCACCATTTCCATCATCAATTGCCTTCATTAAAGTATCAAGAGGTAAATTCGTTTGAACAGATTTGTAAAATGCATATCGATCATGTTTAAGTATTTCGATCATAAGCAAAGCCTGATTATGCATCTCGACTGAAGTTCGGGATTTCTTGAACTTACACGAATTCGGTGTAAAATGTTTTCTGACATGTTATTCGATGGATTCGACGAGAAGCGTGTAGAAATGATGGTATCAAATACTATGCTCATCTGACTTGGAGGTGCAGAAATAATTGCTGCACGAAATGTTGGGCGCAATATGCATACTGTTAACACTATTATTTTCTATGTATTAAGTTTGTGCAAATAGGTATGTAAAAGCCAGAACGAAGCACTTCCGACCCTTTAATGCATAAATATTCTTGATCAGCATCAACAGTCGAGTCGATTTAGCCATGTCCGTCTATCTGTCTATTTTGCAAATTTCGCGATTTTTGACCGGTTGGCCTACGCCTCCGACTTAGCCGTCGACAATTTCCAACTTTTATCTCTTCATAATAATCTAAACTCATTATATAATTTTGCAAATTTTCGCGATTTTTTGGTCCGATTGAGCTTTACATGCCATTCACGCACCTACAATTGCCATCCGTCAAATTTCCGTACCAACAATATTATCTCATATGGAAAATTCCGCGGTCTTTTGGACCATTTAATTATTTAATTATGAGCGATTCTGTTAGGCGGAGCCGGTACAAATCCAACAAATCAAAGATCATAAAAATCTGTCCAGTAGTTGATACAAACCCCACTTTGTTTTATATTTTGAATATTTTTATTGTGATTTTTATTTACGACAAAATGCATAGAAAAATATTTTCCACATATTCGATTCGACATTTTTGAACCGAACCGGTTAGAATCAAAATTCCGATGAAGCCCCAATAAAATTTCTAGCACTTTGATTTTTAGCTCCTTGGTGAACAGTTTTTTTTTGTAACATTCACAATAGAATGAATCCAAAAAACTCTAGGCCCTGTTCCGAATTCCGAGTACGAGGTGTGTTCAAAAAGTATCGCGAATTTTGTGTTTTTTTCAAAAATTATTTATTTATTCATGAATATCTATTTTGTCCCCTTCAAAGTAATCCCCATTATATATTATACACGGGTTGTGTCCAACGGTTTTTCCAATCTTCGAAGCACTTCAAAAAATCATTTTTTTTATCTTGTTCAGCTCCTCCTTCGATGCCGTCTTTATCTCGTCAAGCGTAGCGTAACGTCGTCCTTTCATGGGCCTCTTCAAGAAAAAGTCACAGGGGGCCAGATCTGGGGAATACGGTGGCTGCGGCATCATTAGTGTGTTGTTTTTGGCCAAAAAGTCGCGCACAAGCAACGATGTGTGAGCAGGGGCGTTATCGTGGTGCAAAAGCCAATTCTTGTTCTTCCACAAATCCGGGCGTTTTTGGCGGATTGCTTCGCGCAAATTGCGCATAACTTGCAGGTAATATTCCTTATTGACCGTTTTTCCCTGTGGCAAGAACTCATGATGCACCACGCCCCTGCAATCGAAGAAAACTGTCAGCAAAACTTTCACATTCGACCGAACTTGGCGCGCTTTTTTCGGTCTTGGTTCGTGCGGCAGCTTCCATTGTGATGATTGAGCTTTGGTTTCCACGTCATAACCATAAACCCACGATTCGTCACCAGTTATGACCCTCTGGAGCAAATTTGGGTCGTCGCGGACAGAGTTTAACATCTCATTAGCAATGTTCATGCGATGCTGTTTTTGGTCGCAATTGAGCAATTTTGGTACGAATTTCGCGGCGACCCGTCTCATGCCCAAATCATTGATAAAAATCGAATGGCACGAGCCAATCGATATGTTTAGGTCCTCAGCAACTTCTCTAACGGTGATTCGACGATTGGCCAATACCATTTTCTCCACTTCATTAATTTTTTCGTCTGTTGTTGAAGTGCTCGGGCGTCCGGCACGCTCTTCGTCGTTCACATCTTCTCGGCCTTCTGAGAACATTTTGTACCACCGATAAACGTTGCTTCGGTCCAAGGTAGCTTCTCCGTATGCCACAGTCAACATTCGGAATGCATCCGCGCACTTAATTTCGTTTTTCACACAAAATTTGATACAGGTTCTTTGATCCATTTTTTTGAATAGGTAAAAATCGAAGACGATCCAAAACACGTGCAAGCAAAGCAGCTGTCAACAATTAAGTGAACATTCAAAATGGCCGAGCTTGTCGGCATAAGTGAGAGACATGAGTACCAACATAACGCCACAAAAAAAATCGAAATTCGAATATACGTAACCCGCGAAAATTCAAAATTCGCGATACTTTTTGAACACACCTCGTACGTCCACTTTTAGTGCAAACATTTTTCCATCAAGTTTTCTTTTTATATCTTTTATTAGCTGCTCTGATTTGCCAACCACTTCGTCACGAACTATTTTCGGGCTTATGAAATTTTCAGAACCCATGCCTTTAATAATCGGATTGAGAATTTGTCGAAAGCTAAAGTCATTCATCATTGAAAATGGTCTGCCGTCAACAGAGCACATCAAAGCACATGCGTCTAGAACGGCCTGCCGCCCGCAGCCACGCCCCCCCCCCTCACTCCTCCCCCCTCCTCAAGCCTTACGTGGACGTTATAATATTGCGTTACAGACATCTGACCAAAATCAAAATGTGCTCTGCAATAGTAAAAAAACGAAACAGTACCGGTACCAACGTTTCGGTTTTGATCCGGTTCTATCGGTTCCAATAATAACGGTAAAAGGTATTCGGTACTCAAAAAAAATTTTGTATCGGTTCCGGTACGTGATTTGAAACGGTTTAGTTAACGGTTCCGGTATTAGTTCCTGCTATTTTGCCTACCGAACGGGTATCGTGGAAATTTTTATCACTAAAAACAACAAATCAGCTTTGAAAATTAAAACGGGAAAAATAAATTGCAAGTTGCCTTAGCCAAAGTAGCAGGGCACATCTGGACACCAGAGGATCCATTAACGCTACATGAGAATCCATCAACGCTTTGGTATGAAAATATGGGTAAACTTCGTCTTTCTTTATAGATTCTTTATGAAAATCACAGAAAATATGAACATTTTCGGGCAATATAGAGCTCTTTTACAAATTGTTCTTAAGGTAAGAATATTTTGTAATTTTTGCAAAGTTCTCCCTTTACATTTAAGAGAGAATACTGGTTCCGAGGCGACATAATATTCAAAAATCCAAAAAAAAAGGAATGAAAAGAAAATTAATTTCATTGTTTAAAAGCTTGGTTGCTATTTATCATATATCTATACTAACTGTACGGTCACAAATAACTACTAATTAACAATAACAATTTAAAACAATCAATGTCGAGCACCTCACAACTATGAAACTACTAAATTATAGAATCTAATTTAATAATCTTTCTGGTTTTTTGCTTTCTGATGATTTTTCAAGAAACGCCAGTGCGTACCGAGTATGAAGATTTTTTGACGGCGCATCAAGGAACTCGCGATATCTCGAAATATTTTCAATATTTTTTAATAAACAAAAATTTAATATAGTCTTCCGACACAAAAAGACTTTAAAATGTCCTCTTTTGGCCTTCTAGGTGTATATCTCCCCTTAAGGTAACTTTTTACTGAATTTTAATACTTTTTATTTGTAAAAATTATAACTGGAGCTCCACTCAAAAATGGAGCCTTGCGGTACACGATATCTCTCGACTAGATCATCCAAAATTAAAAAAACCAAACTGATTTCGTTAAAGAATTGTTAAATCTGCAAATTTAACAAAATTTAACTGCAATTTAACAAAGTCCAAAAATGGCAGCTTCTCAAAAACAAATCGATCTTTCGCCAAAGTTTTGGTCTTAAATGGCTCAAAAAATAACTAGTAGCTTGCCCGCTCTTAAAATTTGCGAAAACAAAAAAGAAAGGTAATGTTATTATCTATAACCTTGTGTTAGACAATTTGTCTTCAAAGTCAATTGTTTCCAAGATACAGAGCAATTTGCCTTTTTCTTTAAAAATGTAAGCAACACCAACATCAGCTCTTCAATGGATGCAAGAATGCTCATCTTTTCGATAAATAGTAATGTCCATGACTAAGTCACGGCGGTGAGAACCTAGCATTATTGATAACGACAAATTGCAACTCTACGTTGGTACTCACTAACTCGTGACAACTAGCAGCTGTTCATCTCTGGCAGAGTGTCCTCTCTGTTTGAAAGACCTCGTGCAAGGCGATTGTCAGAAAATTAAAAACTGAGCTCGAATTTTAAATAAATTAAATCAAAATGGAGGAGAAATATAATGTTTGCAGCACTCAGTTGCTCAAGGAGCCGCTATCATTAGCGTAAGTCATATGCGTGCATCCTCCTCATACCTCCTCATACATTTCCAAATCCCCAGAGCATTGATCGCGTCAGGCGCACAGTTCGAGGTTGACATGAACCAAGTTAATGGTCGGGCCGATGATTTCGGGGCTCTCGACGATCAGGATGATACTGACCAGGAGGTGGATGTCAATGACGAGAAATTGATCTCCCCCTGGACCCAACCATTCCCTGAACTCAAAAGCCTGATGTTCCAAGTGTCCGAATATCTGTACAAGCGCATCACACGCTTCGGGCAGGAGGAGCGCGGCCCGGTGCCAGACAAGGCTCGCGTGGCCTTGCGCTATAGTGGCTACTGGGAGGGTGAAACTGCACCATTCGATTCCTCACTGTTGCGTGACACCAAGTTTGAGTTCGAAACCGGCCAGCAAATGGTACTCGAAGGACTGGAGGCGGCTGTACGCACTATGTATCCGTACGAAGAGGCCGAGTTTATTATCTCCTACCAGTTGCTTTTCCATGAGTTGGGCTGTCCGCCCCGTATTAAACCACGTGCCGATGGTCTATTCAAAATTGAAATTATAGATTTCACATTGATAGGCGATGGTCAGGCCTTGGAGCAGCTGCAACGAGAGGATCGAGATAAGTTTGCGGTGGTGTTTCCAAAGGCGAAGGACTTGCACTTGCATGGCAAGGATTGCGCAAAACGCAGCAAATACCAGAGTGCGGTGTCGGCCTTTGAGAAGGCTGTAAACTCATTGAACTATTGCCGCCTGGTAGATGAAGAGGAAGAGCTGAAGCGAACGGAGCTACTAAGTACACTCTATGTAAGTTTACACCACAGATTTTAAATAATGATCACTAATCATAATTATTAGATATTCTGATTACTTTTATTTAAAATTAAAAATAATCATTTAATTACGATTACTTTTTGAGATTCTCTCGATTACTAATTGATTACGATTAGAAATGATCAAAAATAATCGGATTTATTGGCAATTACAAAAAAAATTATCCGACTACTTTTATTGATAATTTTTGTTTTTTTTTTTTCAAAATTTAATGAAGACATTAGAAAATCGTGTCCTTTTGGGGGCCACACCCAGAGCTGGGAATGCTTATTACAATTTTTTCCATTAAATTATTTTACATAGCTAAATACTCTAGCACTAATCAATTATTGTATTTAAATTAGTGATATGCTTCAATTACCAGTAAATCTTGATGAAATTTGTTAACATTTTAGCTCAATTATTTTTTCAAGCTTTAAGGCCTGTTTCCTGCAATGCGAAAAATTCTTGCCAGGAATTGTCTATTTATTTTGAGTTTGTGGAGCTCAAGTGAAATATTTTGGCCAAGTTTGAATTTAAATAAATTTAAACAAAATAACGCCAAACCAACTTTGGTCTACCATTGTAGATTTAATTTTAGTACGACGTGTCTAGCGGTTTATTATTGATTCAGCCTCACTGGTCTCACAATTCTTTCTAAATTATTGGGGCCCATGGCTGAGCAAGAAACTACAGTGTGGCTCGAAAAGAAATAAGACTCAATGGTAAATAAAGCTTGTTATATTTGAGTACAAGATTACAACAAGAGCTCAGCAGCCGGTTCAGTACCTTGTCAAAATGAATCTGCTGCTTGTGTAGCAATAAGGTAGAATGAAACTATAACAAAACAGAAACCGCTATTATTAATTTTATTAAATTAAATCTTGTATTATTTTTATATTAGCATTATCTGGCGTCTGCTTTGTTCTCCTCCCCCCATTTACCTCCATATATGCGCCCATCGCATCCTAAAAATTGTAAGCATCATATTTCTGATCTGTCAATCAACTAATTCTCGTTCCACACACGCTTTCGAAACGCCGCTATCTATACAAGTGTGGATTTCGTTCAAGTTGCTGGATACACAAAAAACAAAATCGTAAAGGGAAAATTCCTGTCACAGTTTTTTTTTTATATGAATTTTGCCAGGAATTTTTTGATTTCGCGGTGCTGGATACCCGGCTTTAAGGGGGATTCTCCATGTCGAGGCTGTTTTTGGAACTTTTAAAAAAAAAATCTTATTTGAAAACGCATTTTTTTTTATTGGTAAAGTATCCTTTAATAACTAGCCTTCTGGTACCCCCTTTTTGGCAGTGTCTATTTGGGCTTACCGATAATACTAGGTATTTAGTGAGAAAGTGTGAGAATTTGGTGTAAATGGTGTCCTGCTAGAGTCGCCGTGAGTTCAGGTCCTTGGGTAAGACTCTCTTTAACCTTCTCCTTTGACGTATACCTTGGATTCTCCGTCTTCTTAACAAGTTTTTAGCCAGTTTGTTGGGGTGTTGAGATAGCTTGTCAAGGTAAATGGCGGCCTGTTTGTGCAAGAATATTGATAACATCTCCAACCATGGGAACTCCAAGGTCCTTTTCCATATCCGTGGTTCTCAGGTACCATTCAGCTCCCGTAATGCGTCTAAGGATTTTCGCCTGGACCACTCTAATCTTACTTAGGTGAGACTTCGCCGCGATTCCATAAATTTGTAGGCCATATCTCCATACCGGAGCCAGAATAGCCTTGTAGATTAGGACTTTGTTCCTGAGTGACAGCTTGTAGTTGGAGTTCAGGAGCCACCCCATGCGCCGTGCTTTGGCAGCCACTGTCTGAGCTGTTGAAGTGACATGTTGTCCAAAGGTCAGTCTTCTGTTCAGTGTCACCCCAAGGTATTTATGGGCTGCTTTATGCTCCATAAGCTGACCGTGCAAGAATACTCCTGGGCAGTTTTTCCAATTCTGTTTTTATACCCTGTTCCCATTGAAGCGCGCGGCCGCATGCTCGCATTCGTTTGTGTGTATGTTGGAGTGTGTGTGTATGTGTATGAAAACAAAAGAAGTCAAGGGAACAGGGTATTTTGTAGTCGGGGCACTCGACTACAGCATATAGCATATAGCTCCCATAGGAACGATCGGTCGAAAAACTAGTTCTAGTGAGAAAACTTTTTGTTTTTTAATGAAAACGTCCTTACCATTGGCATACACTTATTTGATATACTTTTACACTATTCTTCAAAGCTTGGTCGAAATCGGATGACTATAGCATATAGCTCCCATAGGAACGATCGGTCTAAAAACTAGTTCGAGTGAGGAAAACTTTTTTGTTTTTAATGAAAACGTCTTTTTTATTGGCATACACCTATTGTATATACTTTGGACACATTTCTACAAAGTTTTATCAAAATCGGATGACTATAGCATAAAGCTGCAGTATGAATGATCGGTCGAAAAAGAAGTTCTAGTGAGAAAAACTTTTTGTTTTAAATGGGATCTCCTCCAAATTTCGAAATTAACAGTGTATTATGCTTTTCCATGATTTCATCAAGTTTAATCGAAATCAGAAATCTTTATAGTATAGATTCCAAAGAAAAGTAATGTCCAAAAAGTATTCTTAGAAAAACTTTTTTATCTTTAATAGAAGCTGCAAGGGTATACAAAACTTCGGCCGAGCCGAAGTTAACTTTACCATATTTTTCGTTTTGCTGACGGTTCAACTGCTGCCCATAATTGTTTGTTTTCCTTATAACTAGACTATCGATCTTCCGATCGTTACCATTCCTTTGGCGAAAACTGAAAATAAACCATCTCTTAGTTCTCTTAGTTCTGTTTTTTCATGCGGACGGACTGACAGACGGACGGACAGAGTGAGCAAAATGAGCACAAAGCGGTTTTTTTGCCGCATCTTTAGATTTTGGGGGTCCCTGAGGAAAACTAAGTATAAGGAAGTGTAGAGCAAGTGCTCTACAGCGTACCCTGAGTCATTTGCCAGATTTTTTCGCACTTTAGCACGGTGTAATCAATAAAAGTATTCAGATTATTTTTTGCTAATTGCCAATAATCACGATTTTTTTTATAATTTCAAAACGTAATCAATTAGTAGTCAGACATTTTTATATCGGCGGATTAAATAATCATTTCAATTATTTTTAATAATAATCTAACTGATTACTAATCATAATCGCAATTTAACAGCTATAGATTACACACAAATACCACCCACCTATTCCTATATTTATCATATGATTTTTTCTTCCAGCAAAACCTGATGATCTGCTATAACAGGATGCAGAGACCGCAACGTGTCTGCATAATGATGATGGCCATACGCCAACTTACCAACAATCAACCTTCCTGCAAGGCTCTATTCCAAGAGGGACGCGCCTTGTCCTCTCTGGGCGAGTATGAACGTGCTCGTATCGTATATCTGCAGGCGCAGGCCAAGCAGCCGACCAACAAGGAAATAAACGATGAGATAATCGCCATGGAGCAAAAAGTCAACAAGTATAAGCAAGCTTCGCGTGAACTTTGGACACGTGCCCTAAATGGCAAGCACGCGAAGCCCACAGAGCTAAAGGAAAAATTGAGTCCCTCTGAATTGGCTAAGCAACAGAAATTTAAAAAGAATTGCGAAGCCATGATCCAGAAATTTGCGCAGGCATCAGTGCAATCGATTGGATTGTCCAGAAAAATGTATTCGGAGAAAGAATTTCAAGAGCTAGGTCAGCTGGTCAAAGACAATAATATGAAATTGATCTTGTCGCCCATACATGAGGATCTGCTGACTTTGGCCAAAATGCAGATCGAGTAAAAAGCAAATGATACATAATGAACTATGTACAACTGAAATCTTCCACCGTGCCTTAAATTTAGAAATTAAAAATACATATAAAATGAAGTAATACCTATAGAGAGAACCTAGTTTTAATTTCTATTGGTCCTGAATGATTTATGAAGATTTATGAAATACAAATAAATTTAAAAAATCCCCTTAAACCGAGACAATGTTTAAAATATTGTTTATAAGAATTAAGAAAATAATTCCACAATTTTGGAAAAGGCTTTGAAAAAGCCTAGTCGGAAAGAGATTACTGAACAGAGCTGTACAAAAATTAAATCAATTTGGCTTTTGAACAGACCTCGCAAATAACAGTTGACCGTTTTTCATAGTCAAAAAATTACTGTTAAATAACCTTTAAGCGAAGAGTTAGATATGTACCGTTCACATTGTCTCTTGAATAAATCGGTCTGTGCTGTGTTTCTGTTTTGCTATGCTCATTCGTTGACCGTTTCGTCGCGAGCGAAAAACATAAGTTTCCCAGTAGGGTTTGTCGGAACGTGGTTCCAAAAAGAATGAAATCTGGCACTCTTATTTTTATAAGGAAGAATGCACTACCAACTTTTGCAGTATGGTAGAAGGCATATAATCTGTTTGAAAACTGATGAACGTTCCTGATCGTTCGATTTTTGCAAACTGTTTTCTGCAATTACTTCTTACTTTTTAGCAAATGTTTTATACGAGACGTGCTTCTGGCATGCACTCAAGTCCGACTGGGTATGTTAGTGAGCAGACCGCAAAAGAAAATCGGTCAATTGTTATTTTCGGGCTCTGTTTTTAACTCTTCGTGATTTCGTTACTTCGTGATTCCATTCAGTTTGCTTTAAATCATTATAGATTTTAAACTTCTTGAAATCATTGATGATTGCTCAATGGTGACTTTTAATTCTAATGGAGTAATCATATTGAGTTAAATTTTGATTTCATTCATTTGAATTAAATCTAAAAGATTTCAATCATTGATTTAGGTCAAGAGAATTAAATCTGTATGATTTACATGTAAAATTTGCAAATTTGTCATTCTTAACAGGGCTGCAAACCTAAAAATTATTTCGAAATTCCGGTACTAATGGTTAAGGTTCGGAAATTTGAGGTTCAAGGTTTTTTGGGCGAAGGTTTTGATTTGAACCTTGGTTCTGCCCATATTTTACACAATAAAAAAAAAATAAATTTATTTAATAACACTAGTTTACAGACTTTTTTCATCCTCTTCAATTGGATGTCATTTCTTATCTGAATCCGAATCTGGAGTTAAACAATTTTAAAGTAGAACGGATTTCGAGATAGTCCCAAATTATCGTTTTTAGCATTTTTGAAAAAGATATTCTCACTTAATTACAAATATTTCAATTATGAAATAACTTATGAATAAGTTTTATATACCAAAATAAAGCAAATAAAATTGTCTTCATTCATACGTTGTTTTTTTGTCAAACTTGTAGTGTGGATGCTATTTACAAAGATATCGAACATTTCGTTTAATTCGTATCGAAAATGTGAAAAACCCGTTAATTACACCGTTATTTTGACTAAAGAAAACATTCTTAAAAATTCTTTCTCTTTTGGACGATGTTAACTAATATAAAACAAGTTAAAAAAGTGTTAATTTATCGAAATCTGTTGGAAACTGTAGAAGCTATTAGCATTTATATAAAAAATGAGCAATTTCAGTTTTACCGTTCAAATGGTATTAAAAATGTCTATGGTCCGTTTAGCTCCTAACGTTTGTTTGCACATTTTTCCTCTCTGGTGAAAACCCAACAAAAGTCACCCATCATGGCCTTATCCCAAAATCCTTGATAGCGGCGTTCTATAATCTTCATATCCTAATGTTCACCATGCTCATTACTCTCATCTCCGAGGTTTTCAGGGAAGAAATCCAAATGAGGATCCAAAAAAATAAATTTTTGACGACATTTTCACTACTGTTCGCAACACATTGTGCAGCGTTTGAATATAATGAAGAAAACTTTAATAAAGGTTGATTTTTTAGCTATTATCTTTTTGGCAACACTGGTTTAAACAGCTCACGCACGTTTCGTGTTTTGTTTCACTCTCAAACATCTTCAGTTTGTTCTATAATTTAACCATGAATCGTCTTACAAACGAACAACGCTTGCAAATTATTGAATTTTATTATCAAAATGCGTGCTCTGTTAAGAAAGTTCATCGCGCGCTTCTTCCATTTTATGGTCAGTTTAATCGACCCACTGAAGCGGCTATTCGGGCTATTGTGACTAAATTTCGCACCAAATTTACATTGTTGGACATTTAACCACCAACACGCTTACGTAGAGTGCGAACTGAAGAAAATATCGCAGCTGTATCGGCCAGTGTTAATGATGACCATCAATTATCGATTCGTCGCCGTTCGCAGCAATTGGGCCTCTGTTACTCAACAACGTGGAAAATTTTGCGGAAGGATTTAGGTGTGAAGCCTTTCAAAATACAGCTGGTGCAAGAATTGAAGCCGAACTACCTACCGCAACGTAGAATTTTTGGTGAATGGGCTCTTGGAAAGTTGGCCGAAGATCCACTTTTTTACCGAAAAATTGTGTTCAGCGACGAAGCTCATTTTTGGCTCAATGGGTACGTAAATAAGCAGAATTGTCGATTTTGGAGTGAATATCAGCCAGAAGCATTGCAAGAGCTACCAATGCATCCAGAAAAAGTCACAGTTTGGTGCGGTTTATGGGCTGGTGGCATTATTGGACCGTACTTCTTTATAGATGATGTGAATCGTAACGTAACTGTGAATGGTGAGCACTACCGTGAGATGATATCCAACTTTTTTTTTGCCCAAAATGCAAGAGCTTGACTTGCATGACATGTGATTTCAACAAGATGGTGCTACATGCCACACAGCACGCGCAACAATGGACTTATTGAGAGGCGAGTTCGGTGAACATTTTATTTCACGTTCGGGACCGGTCAATTGGCCGCCTAGATCGTGCGATTTAATGCTTTTAGACTATTTTTTGTGGGGCTATGTTAAAGCTCATGTCTAAACAGACAAGCCCGCATCAATTGACTCATTGGAAGACAACATTCAAGCATTTACTCGTGAGATACCGGCGGAAATGTTGGAAAGAGTATGCCAAAATTGGACTAAGCTGATAGACATTTGCATGAAATAATCTTCAAACATTAAATTATATGGACCGTACTATTGATTCAAGTAAAGATTTCATGCATTTTTCTGAATTTTATGTGTTTTTTTTTAAAAAACTTTCCTATATCTCTTAAAAAATCACCCTTTAGAATCTTATCGGCGCTGTTGAAATTAACAAGTTGCTTCATTCGCGAGTTTTTTCAAGTTAGGTGAGCCAAATGAGCACTAAACGTTTTTTGGGCCATATCTTCAGATTTTGGGGGTCCCCGAGGAAAACCAAGTATGAGTAAGTGCTATACGCGACCTGCTCTACAGCGTACGCTGTCATTTTCCAGGTTTTTGCTCTATTGTTATTGAAAGAAATCGGCTACAACTAAAATAATTATAATTATGGAACTCAATCGGCAGAACATTACTCTAAAACATTAGCTTGATGGCTTTGCAGACAGCACCACAAAAGAGGTGATTGCATAGGAACATGGTTGATGAGCAGCTGGGCGATGAGGAGCAGGATATTATGTCCCATTTCCAAGCCTAAAGGTCGCAGATAAAATGCGATGACATAAGACACCCTCAAATGCCACTACATACCAACTTTTGTTTTGGGACGTCTGGAAGATACGAGCACTTACTTGCCCGCTTGGCCTAAAAGACCATCGACAGCAGCGCCAATTTTAAAGATGACCAATGAACTCAACTATATATTTCTTCAATTTTCTAGTTATTCTTACCTGTGTTCTTTATAAAGTCTTTAATAAAGACCACTTGACTCTAGTTTCTTCAAATACTTAAAAAAAACTAAAAATTCCTTAATTCTGAAATGTCAAAACTACTTGAACATTTTGAATATTTGCCAAGTCTGTTTTGGTTTTATTATTATTATTTAACCTAAGGTTAGGCCGTGTAAGTATTGCATTCCATACATTTAAAAGACTATAGCTAAGCATTATAAAGTAAGTATGAATGGTAGAAAAATATGTACGCTCTAAGGCCCTAGAATGTCCTTGTATGTATGTAAATCGTATGTGAGAGTGTGTGTGTTTGGGATCGGCTGCCTAATTAAACATTGCATTAATTTTCAAGTCTTATCAATTGCGATTACAAAACTGGAGGAGAAGAAATCATATATCAATTTTCGCTTTTGGTTCGAATTCCTTAACTAGGTGAACATCTTTGTTTTGTGGTTTGGAGGGCTGCTTCTCTCACAAAACACAATTCGGATTGAGCTGTTGATATGGCGTCAGATCTTTGGTTATGGTAAACAGTGCACCGTCGCGCACCATTTTACACATGAGTGCTCCCAGATTTTTAGCATCATCAATGCCAGAATGTGCACGACCTTCAAATGCCAAACCCACATGGGAGAGGGCATCAGTGAAATTGCATGGCTTGTATTTATACCATTCCCGGTAGATGGCCCTCACATCGATCCATTGATTGAAGTAGGCTCCCTTGCGCATGTGCTTCCGTGAGCACTCCTTGGCCAGGCAAATGCCAAAGTCCCAGTCTGTCCAGGTGACAAAGGCACAATTGCCCAGTATATTTGATTTGCTCATTTTGGGCAAGGTCAAATTGCGGGCTCTCAACTCCTTGCGCAGCCACTCATGGAACATCATCAGGGCTGTTTGTAGGGGCACTCCCGTGTCCACTGTCTTCTGTTGTATGCCTGTCAGTTCGGTGCAGTAGCTACTTAAACGTGGCGTTTCAATGGGCATAATATATTTGTGGAATTCTGCCTCAATCTTGCCCGTCTTGAGGTTGACCAAAACGGCGGGGAACTCTGAAATGGAAATCAAATTCAATTAGAAAACGATAGAGATATCAATTAAAGTTAGATTCCACCTATAATCTCTGCCTCTCGCCATTGTGGCGGCGCCTGTTTCTCCCAGCAAGTGGCCTCAAAGTCCACGGCAATCACATAGCTATAAGGCTGCATGGCCAACTGTTTTGATTTGCGCGATTTCTTTGATTTCAGAGGCACTGTGTGGGCTGCTGATGTGATGTCCGCCTCGTTGTGAGCGTCTTGGGGATTGTTGGCTGGATCAGCTTGAGCACCATCCACATAGATTGTATCAATCAGTCCCAGTTGTCTGCAAGGTCAACAGAAGGTAAGAAAATAAGAAGGGATTTGTAAAATTTTTTTTTTTTGATTTGAAAATTTTTTTTACGAAATATATGAATCTGGAAGTCAGTAACATTGAAAAACTATTTTCGATATTTAAGAGGCAGAGAGTTTGAAGTTTTTGGAGAAGCTGAAGTTAAATGACATGGAGTAGAACTTTGGGAAGATTTTACAAGGTCCAGTCCCAAACAATTAATTCCAAAATTTTGAAAGATATCAGAAATTCGTAGGGAATAAGTGATAATAGGACTCAAAATTAAATTCAGCTTTTAAACCACAGCTTTGGATTACAAAATTGATTTTTGGTTTCGGATCGAGCTTAATATCTACTACATAATATACACGACTTATTTATCAGACCATAGCCCTAACCGCTTAACTTTGAGATCTCAAATCTAACATAGACCTTCGCTTAGAGGACAATAGTTTGGAAGATTCTTTTCTTAATTGTGTAAAATTGCCCTGTTTTAAACTTATTTTAAAGTTCAAATTTGACAATCATAAAGGCGCATTAATAAGCAAAGCATAGAGATGCTTGGCTGAAATGCGACACTAAAACGGTAAATTTAAGTAAAAACGATATTGACTTCGGCGAATTAATGTTCATTTGTGTGTGAACTGGCGGCTTTTTATGCATGTACATAATATGTGCATGTATTTACGAATGTTTGTATGTCTATTCAAAAAAGAATAACCAGAATCGGACATGGTAAATCTCTGGAAGCGCTAATGAAAATTATAAAATTGGTATTTCATATCTTTGAATTATTTTGGGCCGAAAATTCAACCCAAGCAGACATAAGAATTATTGTATTTATATTTAAATTTTCCGTCGCTAAACCTGAAGTGGGATCCCATTAAGTTTTGCATTTAAATTCTAGGGGCAAGTAGTGGCTCAGCGGCTAGTGTGCGCGACCCCTGAGCAAGAGGTCGCGGGTTCGATCCCGCCTACGAACATCTAATGAAAAGTTTTTTCTTTTGAATAAACTTTTCACCCGGTCACCCCTCTCTGCTGTTGGCGCCAGCTTTGTAGTGAGACATGCAAAAGCCTCTCGAACTGCCGTTCGGAATCGGCGTTAAACTGTAGGTCCCTTTCTCTTGTGCGAAAATTAGAAGCGCACAAGCCAAGAGATTGAGAGAAGCTCGGCTTTGGCCCTTTGGGGCTGTGTCAAGATATTTAAAAGTAGTTCAAAACTGGTAACTTTTTATTGTTTTTTTTTTTTGACATTTGCATAAATTTGGTGCCAAGACAGCAAATTTCAAATTTCATTTAAAAAGAAACCATGGAAGTCCGCGGAGATTTTTTTGCATGATAATTCTTCATAATCCGCGGTCCATCGAAGCCTTTTTTTTTTAATTTTTTGAGCACAGTTCCCAGTTCAAGACCCATGCAGCGTCGTGACGCGTCAGTCGGCCGTACTCGAGGCCGATTAAATTTCAATACATGCATACTACCTGCTACTCCTATCAAGCTATTCTCTTAACGAGTTGAACAGTGTGCCCTGCGGTTACTGTCTGAATCAGATTTGTTGCTGACCTTTGCCAGTTTTCATTTTTTGTCATTCATATCCCAGCAGTTGGGTCAGTAACAACACAAGTTTGCTCCTAATTTTATTTATTTTATTTTTTATTTTATATAATGCTGAATATAATACTGAAATACCGATAAAGTATTATAATATGACAATTCTGCAATGGTCTGTAGACTCGCTCCTCGGCTGAGTCATGTTGGTATATATACCTCGAGCGATGTTGGTCCGGCTGAAAAGGTAGAAACTTTCTCCATGACAAAAACAAGTGACCGCCATTTTTAATTGGAACATGGTATAAAAACTCTGTTTTTAAATAAGGACAAATGGGGGAAAAAACCCGCAAAGTCGGAAAATGGGAGCACGGGAAATCTAAATTGTAAGAAAGTCTGTCAAGCCCGACTGTAACGTGTAAAAATTGCATGCTTCAAATGTATTCTTTTGCTCATAAATTAACTTTTGTCCATTCGATCTTTATTAAACCTTTGGCGGATCGATAAACAATGTTGATTACAAAATATGATCCATCCCGAAATTGGGATATGGAGCTTTAGATCCAAGCTTGTTTATTTCTTAGCCGCGGGGCGTTCTTTTATAGTGAAACGTTGTTTCTGGGCCCGATATATGTAAAATTTGAACTGTACGCTTTTCTAATTAGGAAAAATATGAATGACGGCCTAGCGAACCGAAAACTATGATGGTTTAAAAAAATTTGTATCTTTAGAAAGGCGTTTTACCTCATCAAGACAATTTATGAAATGAACCAAACCATTTTCATTTGCACGTTTTGGTTCAGCTTTTTGTAAAGACTCCGATTCGATACGGGATTCTGTTCGGTTCGGAACTGGATTGCATCTCAAATTGAGTCAGATTTTTTGTTCTACCTTTTTTTACTCATATTATTTTGTACTCTGTTTTTAATTTAAGTTAAAATTTTTATTTCATAAATTCAAGACAATACTTTTTGAAGACTGCACTTCAAGATCAAGTCTCATATAACATTGGCATGCTCATTTTCATTGCTGCACACATTGGAGTATTTTGGTGGTGTTACAAATATTTTCATTTTGACCCATATTCACACAATTTATTTGTAACAATTAGAGTTTAACTTAGCTAATAAAGTTGGCTGTATTGGTGCTTTCTTATGGCTGCTGTTTGCCATAGCAAACAATCATGGGTTTCTGCTGCCACATTAGGCCGTTGGTTTCCTTCATGGCCTGTTCAATTTTTGAGCCTTCTGTCTGTGGGAATGTGACAAAAGCCTGACCCTTCATGCGGCCCTGCTGCATGACTTTGATCTCCAAGTTATTCGCCGACTTGGTGTATTTTGCATACAGATCTCTCAGTTGCTGTTCAGTGACTTGCTTATCGAGATTCTTAATGTACAGCTTATTACTGGGCGCGCCCTCTTGATAATTCTTAAAAAGAGGCAGTGCTTGGAGTTCTTCAGGTGTTAAGAGCTTCCCTGGTTGGGACAACGCTAGTGTCTGCGGCAATTTGAGTTCAATTTTAGGTGCGGCAAATGAGGGGTTAGTCGTCTGTGATTGCCTGGGAAGAGCAGTCGCTTGTTGTGCAGCCGCCTGTTGAAGCATTTGTCGCGTGCGCTTCAGTTGACTCTCCTTAACCACTTGGGGTTCCAACAGGCGTTTTCTTTTCGGCTCCTCCTCTTCGCTTTCCAGTTCGCTTTCGGTCTCGCTTGCAGGCAGCTGTTCCGTTTGTGTGGCCACACTAAGTTGGACCTGTGGTCGGATTAGAGCTGGAGCACGTTTTTTGAAAGGCGGCTCCAGGTTCATGCGATTCATTAGATGCAGCACTTGATGGTAGAACCGCTTGTCCAGCATTAAAGTGCGGCTTATTTCTTTTAGAATATCCGCATTAATGGGGGGATAATTATAATGTAGAGAGGGCGGAGGTGGCTGATTGAAATCATATGGCTTAGGCCTAGGCACGTACTTGGCGGGGAGCTCCGGTTGCTGGGGAAGATTCCCCTTGGTCTGGCTTGATTTGTGGGAGCAGCTCTTCTTGGGGTCTGTTGATGATGCCCCACCAAAGGGACTCACACGAAGCGGCTTGTCCAGCAAGTCGTCTAGGCCTTTCAGTTCTTGCAGCGCCCGTTCAGCCTCCGCTGGATCAGCATACTCCAGCAGGGCACGCCGCCGTCCAAAATTATGCAAGCAACGTGGCACAGTTAGTTTCAGTTCCTGTATCAACTGAGCCAGCTCCTCCATACTACAGGGCATGTTTTTTACCAACAATTTACACGTTTCCGCTGCCGCACTCATGTTTAATTTTCAAGAAACTTAAATTTCAATCAGCAGCTGTGAACAGTGTGTACACACTGTCAAGAAAGAGAAAAATGTTAACAGCACTGTTACTGGTGGCTTGACAGAACGTTTGGCGCTAACTTTTAAAAATTTTAAATTTTGTGAATTGCTTTGGCCGCAACTAACTTGTTTGATCGATAGAGAAACAAACCGCCTCTGACGGCATTGGCATTGCATAAATGGATTACCACTCCAAGCGCTGCTACTTCACTAATTGACAGCTCACAGGTTTTGAGATAACATCATCATCGGCCGGCATTTTCCGGTCTTTCCTGCACCGAAACCAACCAATAGTTGAGCTTTCAAATAAAATTGATTTCCTAGATATTCCCAAAAAGTCATTGCACTTTTGGCACACGCTGGCCTGCCTGCCTGCACTTTTAATCAAATCAACAAAAACGCCTGACATGATCTGCTTTTTGATAATATATGGCACACGCAGACACACACACTCCTCGTTGTGTTATAAAAAGATCAACACACCAACACAAAACACTCAAAAGCAGATTGCATAAAATTTGCAATGATTAAATGGACAACAACGACTCTCACTTTTGCTGCGGGGCTCAGTGCTCATATGCGGAAGTCGACTAAATAAAATTGGATGAATGAACTCTGCCTGCTGCCTGGCAAATTCACTTTTACTCGGACAAATTAAAGAGTCGACCGGCAGGCAGGCAGGCGGGCGGTTTGCATTCTATGTAAGTGATGGGTTAGTGGCTATTTTTAGCAAATGCAGTTGATTCGTTTTGGAATTGCCAATTGGTGTGGGTTGAAGTATTCACAAAACAAATGAGAGAAGAAACTTGCAAATATGCATTAGTCATTTGGAAAAACTAAGAGCTTTGAAACTCCCTTAAGACGATTTTCACAAGGTTTCAAATAAGTGGGTCGCTATTTATATATTTTGATTAGGCTTCTATCATTAAGAAGTTTGAGATTTTATAAGGGAATTAAACCGAAACTTGTGATTCGGTAAATTCCAAATTCGGTTCCAAATTGGGAACCGGATTTTTATTTCAGCATTTCGGTTCGGTATCGGAGCGTTCGTTCGATTGTTTTCAAGGATATTGAAAGTCTTCACTTCAGAAAATAATTGTCTTCAAAAATCGTAAGGGAATTGGTAGTTTTTGGATTTTTTCAAGATTTTTTTTATTAAACTTTCCTGCTGATTTTAAGGCTCACACAAGACCGACCAGATAACAGAATAAGTCGCTAGATAGAAGGTCAAATTTTTTGTCTATAATTTTTTTTTCTGTTCTGCTTTTATTTTTAAAGAGGTTTAGCCGTGCTGAGCATATACTTTCACATACTAAGTTTATTTGCCTAAACCCTCATTTAATTAGTACACCTTTAACTAATCAGATAATCTGAGTGAATATACAGTGTGGATTGGGTTTGACTCTGCCATAACTGACAATCAATTATATTCTTCAAATAGATAATAGTTAATGAAAATAATGTTGGCATACTTTAAAGCGCAAAAAATCATAATTTTTTGTAAGCATAAACGTAGTATTAGTCGGGCTTGGCAAACTACATGATCAAAATTCGATAAATTTTGTAATTTTTTTTGCACATCACGCACGTTTACCAGCACAATCTAACAAAATTGATCGTGAATCCATCAAAGAAATAGTTTTTTAGATTGGCTTGATTATGATTTGCACTTACTCCACTACTTACATGTAAAGCAAAAAGGTGACGATTGGATACCCCCTAGGACATGCCGAACAAAAAGTAAGCACTGCGTGTACTTCTGGTTACTAATAAGTACCGAACTCTGCACCCATGTACTGTAATGAGCATAAATATTTGTTAAAGGTGAGTTTCCTTCAAGAAATTTACTAGATATTACTTTTTCGCGCGAAGGAGGCCCTAAAGAATACGCTTCGACCGCAGAATGCACACCACCCACAACAGCCGAGCCAGCTCTGGTGACAATTTTTAAAATACTTTTGTGTATTGCTTTGTTTCTGAGATTCAAACAACAAAATCAGGCAAGGAAAAATTTCTTAAAGTAATTTTTGTATATGGAATTTGACAGCTAAAGGAAAATTCGAACGTTCTCAGTACTCACCCTAAGAGAGTAGTACATACAAGATTTTTTTGCTTAGGACTTAGCATTACGTTATACATTGGGCTCAAAAATATGCCATATAGAAAATCATTGTTCTCAAAAAGGATTTCTCACGCTTTTCTATTTCCTGAATGAGCGAACTCCAATTTGCATGAAATAAAAATCACACAAAACTAGATTTTTAACTTGAAGTTTAGTGTTGGTCACCTCTGCTGGTTCTAATATGCATACTATTTCGTGAACTGAGTCCCACACCTTCTGATGTAGAACATTGTCGTTATCTGCGTCCGCAAAATTGAAGAAATGTTAAAGATGTCGTCTGCCAGACATTTCACGCTTTCTTAAAAAAGTGACAAGAATATTTGACATCGTGTAAAGGACGTCTTATGATTTCTTTCTCGCATTACAAACATCTGACCAATATTACGATGCGCTCTGCAAAGGTAAAAAAAAAAACCGAAACCGTACCGGAACCAACGTTTAGGTTTTGTTCCGGTTCTGTAGATTCCAATAATAACGGTAAATGGTATTCGGTTCTCAAAAAAAATTTGTATCGGTTCCGGTACATGACTTGAAACGGTTTATTTACAAAAATTACAAAAAAACTTCGCAGCTGCAGCACAGTAGCAGCGCTTCTTTTAGCTATTACTGCAGCATCTAAATTCACACTGAGCGTACATCTTCGCTGCTACAGAGTATATTATAGTCGGGCTTGGCCGACTTTCTTATTTGTTTTTTTTTTGGTAATACAGATCTCTCTGTGCACCTGCCTTCGCTTGCGTCTTTATGTGCTCGAGCTTTGCATCGCATTCAAAACGGTTGGAAGAGAGCTTCCTCCGAGACAATTATGGAGCTGAAGGAATACCACCCTAAAAGAGGTATATCTCCATTGAAAAAAATCGCAGAATTATTTGGGATAGTTTATTTTAAAGCTAAGGAGTGGTACTTTCCGATGATATCTAAGAGAGTCCAAACAATAGAATAGATTCCCCGAAAAATGCTCCTAAAAAGGGTCAAAATAGGCACTTTTAGCAACTTTAAGCTCAAATTACTAAAAATCTCGACGTGATGGACAATTTCTGAAAACGCAGTCTTGAAAACGCATCTAGAATCACTACCAACCTCTCAATTTACTGGACCTTGTTGCCTAGTGTGATGATTGCTGTGTGCTGGTGAACGCGCTTTTTGCTACCAACAAATCCTAACATAAGCTTATAGCTCGCCAAATACTTCTTCGAAAAGAGGCACCCATCCAGCGCCAAGTTTTCTTATATTCCATAAATAATGTACCTTCAATGCATGGTTTTTGTCAACCGCAGACGTAGAAAGCATAAACTTTGTTAATGCTAATCAAAAACTATTTGTTTTGATTAAATCAGTTGTATTTCATAGAAATGTTCTTTTAGGTATTTTCAATTATTGAAAATGTGTGAAAATAATAATCTTTAAACAGAGCGCGCAGAATAAATAAACAACCTCAGACAACAATTAAAACCTAGTTCATAGAATCAAAACAAACCAAAGCACTATTTCTCCCTCTCCCACTCTCTTCCTCTTTCTCACGACATGACGAATAAATAATTCTATTACAACTTTGTATAACAAAATTTATAAGTAGCTGAGTGTGTAAATTCTTGATATCAAAATTCAACGTCAGCACCTGACGTTTTCTAGTTTTCGCTGGGTTTGCACCAGTTCAATGTGCAATGCGCCGGAGAGTCTAAAAGTGTGCACAACCCTTTTTCTACTACTCGATGGGAAATGTTAAGGCAACTCGAAATTGATGATTAATGCATATTAAATGGAATCGAAGCTGGGCGAGAATTGACAATTGAAAACGCCAAATGAATGGACAACAAGTAACGAATCGGGAATACACTTTCCGCACAAATCAAATCATAATCGTCTCGCAACGTTTTGCGCATTTGCAAAGTCTCGTGGAAATGGGCATTCCACATCGATGTCTGATTGCGGAAAATCCGGATGAAAGCAGTTTTTACCAAACTTATCCAAAGTCAAGACCAGCACACCAAACCTACAACAACCGCAGCAGAGCACACCCATAGAAAGAAACAATCAAGAAATATAAATATGCACGAGTAGATGTGAAGTACAAACACGAATGAAACAAAATGAAAAACACAAATGCAATGCAAAAATTAAACCACACGAGAAGGTCGCAGACGCTTTTGGGCTGGTAAATTTCATGCACGCGTGTCTCCATTTGCACTATCATCAAAATATACATAAATATATACACAAATATTGCATTGGCTAATTTCTATCAATTGCCCCAAGTATCTGACTCTGCCCCCATTATGCAAGCAAGGACCTTGACTCTATAATAATTCCGACATATAAGCACTATATTTATTATCAAATGCAGCAATTAGCCGCAGGTAAAGTCGTGGGTGGATAATATATCAATGATTTACTCAATTGGCTTGAGAGGAAAATAAAAACAAAACAAACAAACTACTTAGTCATTTACTATTTTTGTTGGTTACTTTTTGTTGTGCTGAGGCACGCTTCAAACTTGTTGAGTTTAACTACTTTGTGCATGTTTTGGCACAACTTAAGCTAATTGAAATTGTTGTTTTATTAGTTTAAAGCTGTCACATATGGGTGACGGTCCATTGTATATATGGGGGAATGCTAATCATATATTGTTTGGGGTATTTGAAATCGTTAAACAGAAGGAGGCTTGACAACTCTATTGTTGGAGAAATTTACGACATTTAACAAAACCTTTCGTCTTGTCATGAAATGACACATTTACTGCATTGCTGACTATTGCACCAGAATTCCCAATATCCACAAATATAATGCAATTGTGTGTACCAGGTAGAAGGAGACTTTTCCGACTACTTTAATAGTGTACTTAACGAAACTAATGAGAATGAGTGACTGAGCTTGCTTGTCTAGTAAGCAAATCGAAAACTCGCAAGAATTTTGTCTACACAAACTCGCATATGACACGTACGAAATATGAGAAAGTTACAACAACAATTCTCTCTTAAAGTTTTCAGTTAAAGGTATAACACTTATCAGGTTATTCTGTACAGAATTCTGAACTCGACTTTTTCTCAGAGTTTCGTTCACTGTATCAATACTCTAATCCAATGTTTTTAAGCCCGTTAGCAATTATCGAGTCTGTATTTTTTTAAGCATGTTTGCAAGTATTTAGTTTTTAAATACATATGGGCATTTCAATGATGTCGAACGCGACCATCGTACGCAATTAAATTTAAATTAAATTTACCTACACACTGAGGGAATAAAATCGGCTCGGCCATAGTTTTGTATACCCTTGCAGTTTGCTTTTCTAAATAAGTCTACTTTTCGGACCTTACTTTTCTATGGGAGCTATACTATATAGATGTCCAATTTCGACCATAATTGGTGCAATCAGGGAAAAGCATAACCAACTGTTAATTACGAAATTTTGGAGGCGATCCCAATTAAAACAAAAAGTTTTTCTCACAAGAACTTCTTTTTCGGCCGATTATTCATACTGCAGCAATATGCTATCATCCGATTTTGACAAAACTTTGTAAAATTGTGTAAAAGTGTATAAATTAAATATATGCCAACGTAAGGAACGTTTCTATTGAAAACAAAAAGGTTTTTCTCACAAGAACTAGTTTTTCGACCGATCGCTCCTATGGCAGCTATATGCTATAGTCATCCGATTTTGACCAATCTTTGTAGAATCGTGTGGGAGCATATAAAACATTTCCATTGAAAACAAAAAAGTTTTTCCAACTAAGACTACTTTTCAGACTCTACTTTTCTATGACAACTATACTATATAGATGTTCGATTTTGTCCAAATTTGGTGGAATCATGGAATAGCATAGAAAACTAAGAAATACGAAGTTTGAAGGCGTTTCAATTGAAAACAAAAAAGTTTTTCTCACTAAAACTAGTTTTTCGACCGATCGTTCCTATGACAGCTATATGCTATAGTCATCCGATCCGGCCGGTTCCGACAAATGTGCAGCGTATTTGTACCAAAAGACTTCGTGCAAAGTTTGGTGAGGATAGGAAGATAGCATAGAAACAGACTGACGGACAGGGCTAAATCAACTCAGCTCATCATGCTGATCAAGAATATATATACAAACATCCGGACAATTTTATAATACCCTCTGCAAGGGTATAAAAATAAAGTAAAGGGAATCATAATTAGGATCATGTAGGGCGTAGTTGGTTGGACCTGAAGCCTGACAAGCGTAGTGGCCGAAATGTGCGAGTGAACCTCGATGGAACTGTTAAATATATTCAAGAGAGAAGCGCTTGAGAATCAATCAATCAAATAGGACAACATTGAATATTCTGCGGTGATGCAAAGATTGAATATCGATTAATTTTAATTCAGATTCCGAAGAGCGAAAATTAAAAATCGTTTCTGAACAGATTCGATAAGCGATTACTGTACTTTGTACTATGGGCCCCATAAACTAGAGCAGTATTCCAAAATATGTCGTACTAAGGATATGCACAAAGTTTTCGTTGTTTAGGTGTCGTCAAACTCCTTAGTCCAGCGCTTAATAAATGCCAATACTCCTTTGGCTTTATTTACTGTGTCGACGAAGTGTTTTAACTTAAAACACAATTTCTGATCAAAAAGTACACCAAGATCCTTAACTTGAGAAATTCGGTCTAAGACGTGATTCCCTATAGAATATGAGACAATATGGGGAGATCTTCGGTAAAAAGTCATCATTTGGCATTTAGAATAACAGGTGACAACTAAAAATCTGCACAGACTTTGAGAGCGAACGACCTTAGCTGAGCTTTACATTAAAGATTTCGTATCTTTCTCTTTGTTCTCCTGTCAACACGTTTTCATGCGCCCCTGAAAAAAATTTTGACAAGTTGTCGCCATCATGCCGTCCGAGCAAGAACGTCTTCGTAATACCGTTGTAAAATTCTACGAAATGCACGCTGACAAAGGTAAAGTGATTACAGTAAACCATTTTACCCAAGAGGGCAAGTCCAAAAGCACTATTTATAGTATTTTGCAACGAATAACAATTAAAATAGGGGAAAGTAAACTTCGGCTCGGCCGAAGTTTTCTATGACCTTGCAGTTTGTTTTTCTAAATAAGACCACTTTTCGGACCTTACTTTTTTATGGGAACTTAGAGCTATCATTAAAAAGCATAACAAACTAACAATTACGAAATTTGGAGGCGTTTCCAATTAAAACAAAAAAGTTTTTCTCTCTAGTACTTCTTTTTCGACCGATCATTCATACAGCAGCTATAATCATCCGATTTTGACAAAACATTGTAGAGTTGTGTAAAAGTATATAAAATAAATATATGCTAACGTAAGGGACGTTTCCATTGAAAACAAAAAAGTTTTTCTCACAAGAACTAGTTTTTCGACCGATCGTTCCTATGGCAGCTATATGCTATAGTCATCTGATTTTGACCAAACTTTGTAGAATTGTGTGGGAGTATATAAAACAAATACATGCTAGTTTTGAGGACATTTCCATTGAAAACAAAAAAGGATTTCAAACTAAGACTACTTTTCAGACTATACTTTTCTATGACAGCTATACTATATAGATGTCCGATTTCGAGCAAATTTGAGGGAATCATGTAAAAGCATAGTAAACTAAGAAATACAAAGTTTGTTGGCGATTCCATTGATCAAGTTACCAATCATATTTGTGTCACTTCCATTACATTTTAATCAATTTTTTTACCAAAATAATCTCTAGGGGTTTCCGGAACGCCAAAGTTTAAGTTCTTATTTTAAAGATATAACTTTCAGGGATGCGAACCTTTAAATTATTTGCGGAGCTCTGGTTCTCGGGTTTGAAGCGAGGGTTTTGGTTCGAACCTTGGTACGTCTCAGGACGTACCGATATCGTAAATAATGTTCACAACTTCTTCGTATTTAGACTTAGACTTGGGTAGATGTTCATTTAGAAGATTCGAACACCCAAATTAAATTACTTTAGTGTGCGTCAACATCGCCAAGTTAGCTTTCTTGATAGTCAACTTCTGAACGTGATATTCAAAAGCATATTAAATAAATACATTACCAATTTGTCTCATAGCTTCTTATACATAAAATAAAGCTTCAAGATCAACTATTTTTGGACAATCGGTTCAGGGTTCAAACCTGCCTCTGATAACTTTATTACCTGACTTTGCAGCGATTTGCATTGTAGTTAAAGTGAATTTCGTACACAGAAAAACAAAAGATCCAACAAAGATCCGTTTGGACTGGATATGTCTTTAATGTCCTTTTAATCATCCAACGAAGTTGAAAATTATTCAAAGGATGATCCTTTTCATATCCTTTGGATGATTTTCAGCTCCGTTGTATAAATAAAAGGATATTAAGACATAACCAGTCCAAATGGATACGGGAAATCATCCAATGGATATTTTTAATATCCTTTTATTCTCTGTGTAGTAACCTAAAGATCGGTTATTGATCGATTTTTCAAAGTAATGTCCTTCATAAGTTACATAATTTCTATAATAGGTCTCAATTCAGAAGTCTGAATATTTTGCCGTATTTTCGAAGACCAAGGCTGATCAGTATGCCGGAAGGCAAACTGGAATCAATCGAATAATATTGCCATAAGTTTTTAATAAAACTTTGCCTTAGTTTGAAGCTAAACAATAAAGCTCCCTTAGGCAAATATTAAAGTAAACCTCGTAATAACAAAAATAATAATAATAATAACATGTTAATTGCGCCACAGCAACTTTGTAATTTCCATTGTTGTGATTGTCGGCTCGAATTGTCGTTGATTGTATTGCCTAACATTAAACAACACATATTAAGTTGCAAGTTTTACACATTTATAGACATCATTGATATATTGACTTAGAGTAAAAAAGGCGCCGTGTTATTAAGTATTAGTGCGGGTTATTGTATGAATTAAGGTTAAAATTTAACATTTATTTATAGTTTTATTTCCGCATTCATGTTGTAATTTAAATCTAGTTAAGTTCACACAGCTCGAGATGTGAAATCGTTCATTTAAACCTTTTCCAACTGCGTTGAATGTCTGATATTTGCTTTGTCACAATACAATTATCTTATCTACGTATTAAAGACAAAAATAACTTACGCATGCAATGCCAAGACCTCCCACTGATCTATTAAATGCATTTCTCTTGATATCACTCCAAGCAAACAATGAAAGTTCTTTCAACTTCAACCAAATCTAATCAATCCAGGGGATTTCTGTCACACATTCAAATGGCGAAACTCAACTGAAATTTGATTTGAGCACTAAAATAGTTTAAAGCTGTGATTTGTGGCTGGAAACAATGACATGTGACAACAGCAGCGAATCTAAATCCATTTATGGCTTACTACGCATTTCAATTAATAAAGTAGTAATAATTAAATTAACTTAAGTCAAGCAACAAAGGCAACGGCGACTGCACCAAAGTCGTATAATAATAAAAATATGCCAGGGTATTTTTATATACATTTGTGGTACACACAGACATATTTATATAGTCAGACTCGCAGACCAATGCGTCAGATAGATTACAAGCTTTATCAATGCGCCGAGTAGCATCCTTCACATACTCAGTTTACTTTTTTATTTGCTTTTGCATTTTTTATGGTAATGCATGAAATAATAAAAAATAAACTAAATTTTCCATTCCACTGTCGTCTATATATAAACGCAGAGCAGCGGAGCGGGCTGCAGGTCAGGCGAGTAGAAAGATACAGCAGCTGCTGCACTTTTACAGCTTCCCATGATGCCCTGAAACTGTCAATGGGCGAACACTTGAGAGAGTTGACCTCAGGCTCTCTATCAATTCCAATTACACTCAATTAGACAATTGACAGGAGATGGAACGTAAGAAAACTCCAAGGGTTTGGTTGATTTGTAAATTTTCATATTTATTCCCACAATCTCTTCACATTAATCACGTGGGTAATCTTTTAATTACACGGCGCCTCTGTTATTAAACATACGTATTTCGTTTCCTCCCACCTTAATCTAAGTGATGAATATGATGATGCATTTGAAACTTGATATCTTTTGTTTTTTTTTGCCCTGCGACAAGGTAACCAAGTAAAACCAGTCAAGTCGGAGTGGTATGTACCCTGTATCTGGCAATTAGTTTCTGTCTCTCGCTCTTTTCTTTGTTGCAATAGACCCCATAGATTCTTAAAGCTTGCTGATCCTTAACCAACTTGTTAGATTGAAAAATAATGCTTGAAAATCTGAACAATCTGAATTTCCACAAAATTATGGAATTATTTAATTTATGAGAATATACATAATTTATAGCGTCGTAAATGCTTCCTTCGTAATTTTTTACAGAGTATGAACGATGAAAACCAGTCAGCAATTACAACAATGTTGCGCTGGCGCACTTAACATATTATTTCTATTATTCGTTGGTATTTTTAGAAGTGTGTTGATATGGTTAGGAACATGATTATTGACCAGGAAATAAATATTTGCCTACAAAATTTTATTTACAGTTGAAGGATTGTTTTCAAACAATAAAGCATTTCACACCCAAATCTGTTTACCGAGTAAACGGAAGGGAAGGAAGCCCCGATCATCTTTCCTGTATTTGTACCTTGAAAGTAATAATTTTGAACACAATCGGATGTTCCTATTAATTTAGTAGAGAAGAGTATATAGAAAGGAGATTTCTCGTAGCCTTTTAAATTCAGCTTTGTAGATGTCATAGAACACACAATCCCAGTGGCCGGAATAACCCTTCTATTTGCCAACAAGTCCCACAATAAAGAAACAGCATTGCAATTTGGCACTAATGAATATTTCATGGGACAATATAAATTTAAAAAAAATAGATGAAAGTTAACTTCGGCTCGGCCGAAGTTTGTATACCCTTGAAGCGAGTATAAAATGATTTTTATACCCTTGCAGAGGGTATTATAAAATTGTGCGGATGTTAAAGTATATATATTCTTGATCAGCATGACGTGCTGAGTTGATTTAGCCCTGTCCGTCCGTCCGTCTGTCTGTTTCTATGCTATCTCCTCCGTCAGTTTTAAAGCTATCCTCACCAAACTTTGCACGAAGTCTTCTGGTACATATACGCTGCACCGGCCGGATCGGATGACTATAGCATATAACTGCCATAGGAACGATCGGTCAAAAAACTAGTTTTAGTGAGGAAAACTTTTTTGTTTTTAATGGAAACGCCTCCAAAGTACGTATTTCTTAGTTTACTATCCTTTCCCATGATTTCACTAAGTTTGGTCGAAATCGGATGACTATAGCATATAGCTGCCATATGAACGATCGGTCGAAAAACTAGTTCTAGTGAGAAAAACTTTTTGTTTTTAATGAAAACGTCCTTATCATTGGCATACACTTATTTTATATACTTTTACACAATTCTACAAAGTTTGGTCGAAATCGGATGACTATAACATATAGCTCCCATAGGAACGATCGGTCGAAAAACTAGTTCTAGTGAGAAAAACATTTTTGTTTTTAATGAAAACGTCCTTTTTATTGGCATATTCTTATTTTATATACATTAACATATTTCTACAAAGTTTTGTGTTGGTTTAAGCGACCTGATCTCAGTATCAAAGGGTTGGTTGGGCTGGCAAGAAATAAAACGGTTAATATTTTCCCAATACTGGTTCAAATCAACCCGTGGCGAGATACTGTCCTGTAAAAATCCCCTGAGACGGGTGGGGCTCGATGGAAAATATTAAACAAAAAGGCGTTTTATTCGTGAGAAAAGTTTTATCAAAATCGGATAACTATAGCATATAGCTGCAGTATGAATGATCGGTCTAAAAAGATGAAAGTGATGAAAACTTTTTAGTTTTAAATGGAATGCTTTTCCAAGATTTTACCAAGTTTGGTCAAAATCAGACATCTATATAGTATATAGTATATCCCATAGAAAAGTAAGGTCCAAAAAGTAGTCTTAGTTAGAAAAACTTTTTTGTTTTCAACGGAAGCTGCAAGGGTATACAAAACTTCGGCCGAGCCGAAGTTAACTTTCCCCTATTTTTTACAATAATTTCATTTTGCTTTGAACAATGCTATCTGAGTGATTTCCAAAACTGACCAATAATGGTAAAGCTGGGAGTTGTAGAAAGAGAAGGACCACAAGATATTGGCAGACAAAATGGAATACGTGAGGTGACAGAATATGGAGGAGGGTTTTTTTTATTTCATAAAAATTAAAAAATCTGCGAAACCCGTTCGAGTTTCTTAATACAACTAATTTTAATACGATCTGCAAATATGTAAAAATACATTAAGAGCTGATTTGACTCATTATGATACGTTACGTGAAATACGTTATGTGGCAAATTTTTCACTATTACTTCTTGTTAATTGCAGTCACATAGTTTGTTATGGATTTTAATGCAATCTTTATACACTCTTTGTACCCATAAAATTATTTTAGAGAACTATATTCAATGAAATCGATAGGTAGGAAAAAAAACCAGCAAACGAACGATAAAAATAAAAAAATGGTGATTACTCGACTTTTCATTTGAAAATCACGAAATGGAATATGAATTAATGTAAGATTGGCTTAACAATCGTAGGTGCAATTTAATTGTTTTCCTAGAAAAAATATTCTAGTAAAAACATAAAAAAGGTTTTACGCTGGATAGGACTTTTACTTGTATGGAGATAACGCTCCAGCAAAGCGTGTGTACAATCGGATGCGTAGAGTTGGGAGGCACTCCCGCCTGGTTGACCAAATGAGAGATGGCGTGACCATATATTAATCAGATGGGAGTTCCTTCATTAAAGTCGGCATTAAAGAGAGGTTGTGCTAAAAAGCAGATAGAATTGCTAAACTAGTTCAATAATGGTTCCAAAGTTTACGGACGCTACCATTGAAAACAAACAAGTTTTTCTCACTAGAGCTAGTTTTTCGACCTATCGTTCCTATGCTAATATTTTGGCAAAAACTCCAATTATTGAGGTATGTGCCCCAAATTTGGTTTGTACACATTTTGTGGGCCCCTAAGACATCTTAACAAAGATTCGCTCGTTTTAGACCATTATTTTATATAGCTGCCTTATAACCGATCCAGCCGATTTGCACCAACTTTGTTGATTTTTAATCAATTGAACTAAAATTTGGTTTGTACACATATTTTGAGTGCCTAAGGCGACTTACCAAATTTGGCTCGATTTGCGGCACTAGTTTATATAGCTGCCATATAACCGATCCTGCCGACTTGCATCACCGTTTTTGATTTTTTGGCAATTGAACTAAAATTTGGTTTGTAAACGTGTTTTTAGTTCCCTAGACGACTCACCAAATTTGTTTCAGTTTAGCTACCAAATAAACGATTTTTTCCGACTTGCAGCTAATTTGATGTTTTTGTCGACTTTTAAATGCGATTTTTTAGAACAGGTGCAAAAAGATGCAAATATATACATATTGAAAAGTTAATCCACGTCAATCCAACATACTTTTGTTCCACGAAACACAACAAGTTTGCGATTAGAGTTGCTGAAAATATCACTTTACAAAAACACATATAAGCAAAATCAAATCACATAAAACAAGAAATGCATGATCACACTTATAATATACACATCTTCAACTTTATTTTCCATTTTAATTTACTTCAATATTCGACGTAGTTTTTGTTTAATACTGATTTGAAATGTGCTTTTATTTTGCAAGGCAATCAAAGTCAAAGCTTGTGGTAAACGATCAGCTAAATTCACAGTGTTTCAATTTCAATTGTACCGCTATGATTTTTAACTGCACTAGGTAATACTCAATTGGAAAAAAATTTGATTTTGCATTACACTTAAGAAAAATTTTGAATTTCTGACAAAACTTTTGGCATTTGGACAAGTGTGCTATGGCAGCTATATGCTATGGGCATCCGATTTTGACAAAACTTTAAGGAATTGTGTAAAAGCATATAAAATAAATTCATGCCAATTTTAAGGAGATTTCCACTGAAAACAAAAAAGTTTTTGTAACTAAGACTACTCTTAGGACCTTATTTTTTTATGCATACTATATGTATATGGGCATTTCCACAGCACGCACGCGACAGTCGAACGAATTTATTAACCTTCAACATAAAAAAAAAACAAAGAAAAATTTTAAGAATATAGAGGAAAGTTACCTTCGGCTCGGCCGAAGTTTTGTATACCCTTGCAGCTTCCATTGAAAACAAAAAAGTTTTTCTAACTAAGACTACCTTTTGGACCTTACTTTTCTATGGGATCTATACTATATAGATGTCTGAATTCCAAACTTGGGAAATCATGAAAAGCATAATACACTGTTAATTACGAAATTTGGAGGCGATCCCATTTAAAACAAAAAAGTTTTTCTCACTAGAACTAGTTTTTCGACCGATCGTTAATATGGGAGCTATATGCTAAGTATCCGATTGACCAAACTTTGTGGAATTGTGTAAAGTATATAAAATAATGTGAAACTGTTTGCTTAGATGGAGGCGATCCCATTAAACAAAGATAGCCAAGATAAGAGACGTTTTCATTAAAAACAAAAAAGTTTTTCCCACTAGAACTAGTTTTTCGACCGATCGTTCCTATGGCAGCTATACGCTATAGTCATCCCATTACGACCAAAATTAGTGAAATCATGGGAAAGGATAGTAAACTAAGAAATACGTACTTTGGAGGCGTTTCCATTAAAAACAAAAAAGTTTTTCTCACTAAAACTAGTTTTTCGACCGATCGTTCCTATGACAGCTATATGCTATAGTCATCCGATCCGGCCGGTTCCGACAAATGTGCAGCATATTTGTACCAAAAGACTTCGTGCAAAGTTTGGTGCGGATAGCTTTAAAACTGACGGAGGAGATAGCATAGAAACAGACAGACGGACGGACAGACGGACCGGGCTAAATGAACTCAGCTCGTCATGCTGATCAAGAATATATATACTTTATGTGGTCGGAGATGCTTCCTTCAATGCGTTACAAACATCCGCACAATTTTAAAATACCCTCTGCAAGGGTATAATAAATGTGCTTGCCTTTATATGTGAAGTTTCTTCAAAGTGCTAGGCTACTAGATTAGATGACAAAAGTAAAGAGATTTGAAACCGACTGCTAATGCCTAAGTAGATTTTCCATAACCTAGTAGCCGACATTATTCTTGCCACTTTACATATAAAGTCCTCGTAGTTAAACTAAAAATCTCTTTGTTTATACGAAATTCTCAAGAGATTTCTGGGACACACCCCAAAATGGTTTATTTATGAAAATTTTTTTGTCGGGGACATCAAAAAATACCAAAAGGTTAAACCCCACTTTGGAAAGGTAAGATTATATACAATACGATAATTTCGTAAAAATGTAGCTATTTTAGATTTTTAGAGTTGCTTCAAATAGTTTTATGGCTTAGTAATAATAATAAATGATTTTTTTTTCAACTTTAGGTCTCGTGAGCGACCTCTAAACATTCATCAATTTGCGTGAAATTTTGTATATATCTCACGCCCCTCCCCTTTCTACCAAAGATTAGAGATAGGATAGGTACCTACAGATAGGAAAGATTAGAAAACATAAGGAACGAAACACATTTCAAATCGGTTGAAAATTGTCTCCACTGTGAATTTGTATCAACTATCACAAAAGAATTCTAATTTATTTTGGAACCTGCTAATTTGAGGAACACAAGAACAAGCGAATGGATTCTGGGGGATTAAGACCGAAAGAAGTAAATAAACGGCCTTGCTGCGAATTCAGAGTCGGTTTTTATGTAGAAGTTAGCCCAGGGAATAAGAATTTAACAAATTTATATTGAAGGAGACAAGGATATCTACGGCTACTAGACTAGGTTTAAGAAAAATCAGAGTGTCAAGTAGATTCCATTCATCAAAAAGAGGCGACCCGATCTAGTAAACACAGATATTCTTCTCACCTTCCATATAAATATAAGAAAAACCAAGGTTTATTCAAAAACCGACTCGGAATTCGAAACAGTGCCGATACACTTTATTCAATAGCTCAATAATTTCTCACTTTATTAAATGGAGACACTTGCTAAGTGCTGAAAAAGCCTTATAACGGTGCCAACAAAAGTCGAAGCCAGTTTCGATTTCTTCCCAAATACAAACATGCTTAGGTGTATCTGATAAATATGTACAACTTACCTTGCCAGTCTTATCAAGGCCATTTTTGCAGTTGAATTTGTGTTTAATTGACTTCAAAAGTTCTAAATTTATCCTATCAGAAATTCGTAATTTATCTTTTGCTATTTTGGCAGTGTGCAAGTATAACGGTATTTACGAAGCCGAATTTCTTTTGTTGTCTACTGCAACTCACACATACGCACACACACAACTAACACGCACGCACACATAAACAAAAGCCGGCACGAAATCCGCAAAACAACAACAACACTGACGAAGACGCTGTCGATTTTTTCTATTGTTTGTTTTAGCCTATTTGTTTAAGTAGTTGTTTACATTTTAAAATATTGCATCTCAACCGGCCGGAGGGAGTTTGAATGAAAATTAAGTGCACTTTTTTCGTTTTCCGCTCTACGCTTTCCATTCAACACGCGCGACGACACAGAGTTTCGAAGAGCCACAGACTCAGAGCAGTAAATGTAAACTGAACAGAAATTGGAACAGGTGGCAACTCTCACTCTCACACACACACACTGGGATCTGTCTTTGGCTTTGCCAGCTGATTGAGGCGCGCTGGTTTGAATTTACGAAGTAAGTTCGACTTGTTGGCAGGGGTTACGCGTGCATTGGAAGAGTAGGGTTTTGTTGAGATGAGTTTTGTTATTTCAGGTATTTTTACTACATCGAAGGGAGCAACTAAGCTAAGCAGTTGAAAATACCACAAAACTAGAAAAGAAATGGCCACCCCGATTGGCCGATTAATTTAAAATACCAAATAGCTTGAAAAGAAACGGCCACCCCGATAGACAGATTCATTGAAAATTTTATAAGCATGGCCACCCTGAACTATCGAACTATCGGCCATCTGCATTTGAATATGCCTCTAGCGGCCACCAGCCGCTGAGCCACACCCGGGCCTATACAAACATACCTTATTTTCTAAGGAGAAATGTGAGTTATAAGTAAAGAAGACAAAAGTTTTGAAAATAAATTAAATTTATTTTTACCCAAAAAATTTGGGTAGTTTCTTTTGTTTGAAATACAAATACTTTAAAAAATACTTTAAAATACTATTGGGTCTGGAAAACAGACTGTAAAAATTTCGAGCTGATCCGACACAAACTTTTTCAACGTTTACAAAAAATCTATTTTTTGGTCGACCTTTGTATGAAAATTTTTCATCGACCCTCGTACTTCCAAACACCCCATTTTATTTTTGTTTTGTAAATGAATAAACTTGAAAAAAGGTTATAACATGCTCGTAGAAAGTATAAACCGATTTTTTCTGTCATAGCTAACACCCAAATGAATAAAACTAAGTATTTGAAAAAATTAAAAAATGAGTTTAGTATGTCTAAAATAAAAACCAAACTTAAAGCGCTATTATTTTAGAACCACTTTTTTTTAACTAATTCCGGATAAAACATGTTGTAAATATTGACTGATAACAATTTTTTTTTGTTTACGCATAATATCCACAATTTTCGCAACTACCTCGGGGAACAGTGTAGGTTAAAAAATAGCGAAATTGGACCGATTTTACGGAAAATTAAATGGTCTATTTTCGAAATTTTTACTTTGCAGCCCTTTATCTCTGGTGTTTTTGAGCCTGCCGCAAACGTGGAGGCAGGTGCGAAAACCACATCAATTCTGAGCAGATCCTATTTTATTTCATCCATTTCAGATAATCCGTTTAGAAAAATCATCCGGAACCATGGGATCAACTTTTTATTTTTTGCCCTACTTTAAAGCTACAACAGCAAAAAAACAAAATTGATTTCTAGTTTAATCCATTATATATCCAATATCTGTCAATAAAAATCGTTTTTCAATATCTCTTATAGATTTTGTGTAGTTCACTTTTTTTAGCGAGACATTAAAAATGAGGCCCACTTATAAAAACTAGCCTTAAACCCGATTATAGGAAATTTAATAACCTTTCAGTTTGATTCAGTCTGGCTTTACTGCATTTAAAGTTTCTGAATTGAGATATGGCTCAAAATGTAAGTGTACCTTTTCTAAGATTAATATTAAAAGGACAATTTTTGAAAATTCAAAAATTTTAGAATCTCGTGGATATGAACATCCTTCCAAGATCACAATTTAAAAATTGAGGAAGCTGCAAAAATTTTCAAATTCAATTGAATAATCGCAGCGAAACCGAGCTGAAACAAGAAATAGTCTGTGGCACAAGAATTGCGAGAGCTCAGGGTTCAAAAATGCCCATAATGCACTTTATTATTTTTCCCGAATTTGGCAATTTTGTTGTTTTTGATTTCGACGATCCTTGTCACTTCGACAACATTCAGTTTTTTCTGCTAAAAAGATTGAAAGCCTACCTTTGTATTAGTATATCTGAGCACAGACTCAACGGGTTAGCGTTGGGAAATGTTCACAAAGAAATACACATTAAAGCTGACAGAGTATTGCATCAGTGGACTGGGCAGTCGAGGATCAAGTACATATGGGACCTACTTAAATACAATCATACTTAATTTTCTATTAATGATCTTATGCAAAGTTTAAACAATAATTTGAGTGCAAACGCACCTGCATAAATGTATACTTTCTTGAATTTTTTGGAACTCTGTTCTTTGAATAGAGCCTACTAAGCTTACATTCAGGAATTTGAAAGCAATGGTAATTATTTAAACGGAGAAAGCAAACAAAGTTAAATAAAAAAAAGGTAAAAACTCATGAATCGAAAAATTCGGGATCAGAAGTTAATTATTGGATTAAGAAATTCGAATATGGATTAAGAATTTTTATTCTTACTGTACTTTTGACATCGATCTTTCTAAGGCAGGCAGATCTAGTGTATTTTCAATTTTCGCCACGCCCCTTCCCGCACCTGTAATCTAGAAAAACGTCATATCTCCAACAATAGTCCGCCAAAATCGTGTGGGTATAACCCAATTGCTTTGATATTTTCAAGATATCTTAAATAGTAGTTCTTATTAAATCTTCTTCTTTGGCCCGATATGTTTATCACAACCGCTTAATAGTCTCGGCCATTTTGCTGCTTTTAATACCCGCCTGTTTTGTTCTGGCTGGCACTAGTTGTTCCCGCCAAGCTTGACAATGTCTTAAAGCACCTGATCTTTCCATCTTATTCCATATACAGGGTCCCATGCTCGATGCAACAATAGTTGACATTAAGCTGGGATCCTGAAAAGCTTCGCCTTCAGGGAAATGCTTTTAAATTTTTTTTTGTATTAAGCAAAAATGAATTTGGCGCAAATTATTTGAATCTAGTACTGCCTGAATGTTAATATTGTACATTTGCTTCACTATTAATGTAAGATCCATGTTGGATCACGTAGGCTTTTAATAATTCCTATACACATTTTGTGTATTAATCTAGTTGTCCTGCCATAAATTTTAATTCATTTTTTGGGGATTAACAGGCTGTAACTTTGTCCATTCAGCCGTTATAAATGCAATATGCGCTCCCTCAGCTCTGGCCTGTACACGACGATAAAATTCTAAAACTAATGAGTAGTTAACTCTTAAAGGGCCAATTTGGGAACCTTCGGGCTTGCTGATGCTGCTCGCTTGATTTTTTTGGGCTGCATTAATATGTGTTCTGTCGCATAAGTCTCATAAACCCAGAAGTTTTTGCTCTGTGTGACCTCCATAATTTTTCAAAGCAAAAAAAAAACACAAACGGGTTTTAATTGAATCGATAACACAGGGGAACAAAATGACAACTTTTGAATGTTGCATCCACTATGATGAAAAATTTTGCAGATCTCAAAGATGGTAAGAGATAGAGGTTCGATATGTATGGGACATATACTTCTTACTTCTTATATACTTCTTATATTAACAGGCAAATCAAGATTGTTGTCAAAGTTCGCCATTTAAAAAAAAAAGCGTCATATCTTCCACGGTTTTGTAGATAGATGGTACGTACCTTTTTGCACATTTAGTAATCAGCATAATGTATCGATCCGCAGAAGGAATAATGAAGATCGGATGAACGATGGTCGAGTTATAAGGAAAACAAATTTTGATGCTCGGCAGTAACAGTTGCAAAGCGATAGGCAGCACATTCGACAATCTATGGCCACTTTTGCCACTTTGTATGGCTTCTACATTAAATTGATCAGATATATGCTAATTTTGGGGGGTATAAAGCCTATAACTGTCGAGCTTGACGGATTTTCTTACCCGATTTTTTTTATCAAAATTCACAAAAATATTTGAAGTTGATTTGCGGGGGCTATGAATTCATTCCGTGTAATCTGCAGCTTTCATTTACCAACGCCCATTTTCCGCGAATTTCTTCAACTTAGAAACCCTCCTGGCCAAGCATTCAATTCGTACCCCAAAGTTTCATTGCTATCGAATGAACTGTATAATTTTGCAAATTTCGCGGTTTTTTGACCATTTTACCGACATGAGACATAGCCTATGACACTTTTCTGATCGACATGAACATACTATGATAAATTTGTGAAGATCGGTTCAGCGGTTTAGATGTATAGATTGCCGAGTCTATATTATTTTCATAATTTGTATATTCATAGATAGTTTGAGCGTTTTATTAAGTAAATATTCAGTATTAACAGGCCCCGTCTAGGGGGAGGGGGGGAAGCTGCCCCACCTGCTCTCTCCTGGCTACGCCGTTGGCCCCTCTAGAACAATATTTAGTTTTTTCGACCTCATAAATAGAAAGACATTATTTTCATGTTTTAGATTGTTCGACACATTGTGCGCTGTATTAGTGCTTACATTTTATAGTTGACTTACGATATATGTGAGACAATCGTGTTAGTCCCCACTGGCTTAAGATTTGGTCAATACAGTCTTAACCCTCATCCTGTATATTGGGCAAATTCTGGAAGGTGTGAGGTAATTTTTGTAATTTTGAGTCGAGACTTTCTGACTGCAGTTTTTTCCTATTTAGGGCTGATATCCAGAACGCACGAAAATAAATTTTTATGTCGAACTTCACATGAATAGAATCACTTTTGAGTTGCTTTGAAATCTGAATGCTTATGAAAAGCAGTCTTATTTGAATGAAGCATTGTGCCGAAATAAATTTGTATCGGCCCTGTTCCGAATTCCGAGTCGGTTTTCGTGTAAACGTTTGCATGTAGAGCTTAAACTTATCAATGTTATATGGAAGGTGACCAGAATTTCAAAGGCTACTAGATTAGGTTTGACGAAAATCGGAATTGCCTAAGCAGCTGAAAACGATTGCTCAATGCCAAGTGAATTAAATTCGTCAAAAAAAGCGGACCTGATCTAGTAGCCACAGACATTTTGCTTACTTTTCATATTAAATTGTGAACTTTATCTTAAAAAAAGCAACGTTTACACGAAAACCGACTCGGAATTCGGAACAGGGCCGAATAATCCTGTTTTTGGGCAAAATATGTATGGCAAAATTTGCCCAAAATACAGAATTACTAATTTTTTTTTTATTTACAGGATGAGGGTAAAAAAATATCTATTACTGGGTTTCTCTTGGCTGGGAAGGATAAATAAAGTCTACTCTCTATTCTACTGAACTGGATTTAAACTGCTACACCTCTCTTGATTTGGGTTAATCTGCAGCCTCCGATTCCTTAAGCTTGGCCTGAGCCATGGCCAACATACGTGACTTCCATTTCTCATAGTCCTCCGTTTGTGCTTTTTGTGACTTTTTGCCACCGTCGCCTGATATTAGATTCTCCTGTTGGCTTTGCTTTAGTTTGCTCTCCAAATCCGAGACAGCGGCCACAGTAACCTGACTTGCCTTGTAGTGCTTAGCAATCATGCGCTCCCATTGCTGCTCCAGTTGTTGAAATTGAGTGGGACGCAGATTGCTAAATGGCATCAGTTTTGTTTTGGACACTTTCCTTTTGAGCAGACGGCATGCATGAAATACGGCTATGGCCGCATACTGAGGATGATCCGTATCAATGTCCTTCTGCTCGCTGGCCACCACCGCCTTGAAGAGTTGCAGCAGCTCCTCGGCTTTGCGTGCCACCTCGTTGAGACTGAGTTGAACACAAATATCGTGAACACTGGCCAATTTGTTGAGATCAAGTAGTTTCTCGAACATGCGCTTCTGGTTCAAGTAGTGACTCTTGCGCAGTCCGGACAGTTTCAAGGCCTGCTCCTTGTCAAATCCCACAGCCAGTAGGCAAGAGGCCAGATCGGCACAAACCACAATTTTGCCATATTCATTAATCTGCAAAGGCACGTTTGTGGAGCGTAGCTCTAGCAGGCGCACTAACTCGGTGGTTTTTCTGTAAGGGCATTTCTTAGAGTAATTGATTTAGTTAGTTGTTATAGGGAGGGAACTCACTCCAAAACATGAGGCTCATCGCGCAGACCCATTTTTGTGATTAGCTGTTCAATTAAGGTGGTCATATTAAATAATGTTTTATACTCGAATTTGTTTACTATTATGATGTTTTGGCGCGAACGAACTAAAGCAACAGCTGTGTGGGACAGTGCTGCCAGCCAGGTTATTTTTTCAATGAGTGATATGGAGCTGCCAGACTACACTTATGTTTTGGCAGAAGCGATAAGCTGCGTTATCAAATGGAAGCGAGTATATACTAGTGGTATTCCTGAAAGTGATTTGCTTTCGATTTTTATTTCGTGAAAGCAAAAAAGAACGACCCTAATTTCATTTTGATTTGCTTTCGCTTGCAGAACAATTGGCGGCAATTTAATTTGCGGACGGAAGAGCAAACGCTTCCTTCCTTCTGAAAAATGAATAACGTAATTATTATTTTTAGCTTACCCTGACTGGGTCGTGAACTCACGACCTCGGCACACAACACAACATCGGCATCTCAACCAATACCGCGTGAGCAAGTGCAGCAAATCGCAGTAAAGAACACAACCCCACTCCCTTTACTGTGAACAATTTTTATTTTTCTTCTTCTTACCTTTACTGCGACTCGAACTCGGGACACTGCTCTCACTGACACCGCCTCTTAGCCAACAGCACCACACCTTGAGCATCGTCCAAATTTATATTATAATCGGGGTAAGCTCTTGGCTAAATTGTTTCCCCATACACTCCTCTCCCAAAATAAATCGAAACTGTGAGAGCGAGTTCAACGCTTTTCTGTCAAATGTGCTTGCTCTCCTTTCACAGTTTTTTTACCTCACTCCCCTCGCCTAAAATCACCAAACAGAACGAATTTACTATAGCTCGATTTCCAGCGCGAAATTTTTCAAAATTTTAATAAATTATTCGTTCTACTTTTTCTGGGTGTCAAGCTGATAGAGTAAGGGTTGTTTGTTAAAAATTTTCCTAAATTTGTTGAAATAGTTTTTGTTTGGTGCCCTATTGAAGATGGATGATCGAAAACAGCATTTTCGGTATATTTTACTGTTTTACTATCAAAAGGGTAAAAATGCAGTTCAAGCAAGGCGAATATTATGTGATGTGTATGGAGAAGATGTGTTTGCCGAACGCCAATGCCAAAATTGGTTTGCATAATTTCGATCATGAGGATGCACCATGTCCTGGAAGGCCTCTTGAAGCCGATGTGGATAAAATAAGGTCGATGCTAATCGTAGAAAAACAACAATTTCATAAAATGTTTTACTCAAAAAAAAACCATGTTTAAATTGCACTAAAAAATAGGGGAAAGTTAACTTCGGCTCGGCCGAAGTTTTGTATACCCTTGCAGTTAGTTTTTTTTAATTAAGACTTCTTTTCGGATTTTGCTTTTCTATGGGAGCTATACTATATAGATGTTCGATTTCAAACAAACTTAGTGCATGAACTTACTCATGAAAAAGCATAACAAACTGTTAATTACGAAATTTGGAGGCGATCCCAATTAAAACAAAAAAGTGTTTCTCGCTAGAACTTCTTTATCGACCGAGTATTCATATTACAGCTATATGCTAGTCATCCAATTTTGAAAAAACTTTGTAAAACTGTGTAAAAGTATTTAAAATAAATATTTGCAATATTTGTAAGGGACGTTTTCATTTCCATTGAAAACAAAAAGTTTTTCTAAGACTACTTTTCAGAATATACTTTTCTATGACAGCTATACTATATAGATGTCCGATTTCGACCAAATTTGGTGGAATCATGTAAAAGCATAGTAAACTAAGAAATACAAAGTTTGGAGGCGTTACAATGGAAAACAAAAAGTTTTCTTACAAAAACTAGTTTTTCGACCGACCGTTCCTATGTCAGCTTTATGCTATAGTGAACTGATCCGGCCGGTTCCGACAAATGTGCAGCGTATTTGTACCAAAAGACTTCGTGCAAAGTTTGGTGAGTTTGGGCTTTAAAACTGACGGAGGAGATAGCATAGAAACAGATGGAGAGACGGGCAGGGCTAAATCAACTTAGCTCGTCATGCTGATCAAGAATATATATACTTTATGTGGTCGGAGATGCTTCCTTGTATGCGACTCCATTGAAAACAAAAAGTTTTTCTAAGACTACTTTTTGAACCTTTCTTTTCTAAGGGAGAAATACTATATAGATGTCCGATATCGACCAAACTAAGTGGAATCATAGAAAAGCTTACCAAACTAACATGTTCGAAATTTGAAGGCGATTCCATTTAAAACAAACAAGTTTTACTTACTAGAACTTCTTTTCGACCGATCATTCGTACTGCAGCTATATGGTATAGTCGTCTGATTTTGACAAAACTTCGTCGAAACTTATTATTCAATTTTACTTCATTTTGAGTTTTTCGAAATCATCGATTGGCAGATAAGTTTACGGAATTTTTTAAACTTGCCCAAAAAATCAAATCAAAGTAAATTTTCATATTGAATCAAAATAATGGTATCTTAAGAACGAGAACCAAACTTGGTTTTCGTGATCGTTATTTGATTTAGTCCACGTAGAAACTAATTGGTCGAATGGTTGTGGCTGCGGAGGTAAAGGAACTCTCTTCCACACACTCTTATGCAAATTTCTCTTAAACCTGCCTGTGGTGGAACGGAATCTTCTCTTAAAGAAGTGGCCGTTTTGTAAACTTGTGTTATTTCAAAGCACATTTGCAAAGACGTAACATGTAAATTTACGTGCTGTGAAACGAACAACTTTTTTTCCATCGCTTGACAAATTTTTAAGTTCAATGGTAAAAATCATTTTTAAATATATAAAAAAAAGTTAAGACAAAAATTTTAATGAATTTTTTTCAAACATTCGCCATTTTGAGAAAAAAATATTTTTTTTTGTGTTTCCATCAAAGAAATCGATTGTTTAAGGATCGCCTTTAATTACGCAGAATATTCTTTAAATGGTACTGCCAGTTTTTTTTTAATTAAATCTTTTCGAAAAATCATTTTATCAGACTGGTGATGTTACGACAAGTCCGAAATGATGTCAAAAACTTCATTTTGTTTAAGGATTACCCATTATTCCGCCGCATCTTTTCCTTTAATGCCCGTTCTAACTTTTAGAAATCTGTTCGAAAAGTTACTTTTTTGGACATTTGAAGGAGCGGAAGTTTAATGAAACATTAGGGTTGGTCCGTTCGTTTTGAACACATTATGAAGTGTTAGTTATGGTTTTTAGAGCTATTCAGCCCCAGGTTCTTGGTTGAACAAACTGTATTTGATCTAACTAATCCTTAAAAAATACACACAAATCGACTTTCAAAGAAGTAATGCTTTCTAAGGACAGGCGTGTTAAGAGGTCGGTTGACAATTTCAGATGTACGGGATCCCATGTTTTAAAATGGTTGGCAGCTACATACATAAGTCCGGAATCGATAAGGACTTATCGTAGGAAAACGATCGAAATTCAGTGAATTTAACCGATCATTTTTCCTTGTGATATTCGGTTCGTTTCAGGAATTTCGAAAGGGGGCACCTATGGATTTTTCTTAGCTGGAATTAGCGGTTCGGTTACGGTTTGGTTCGGAACAGTTACACACCTTTAATTTTCTTTTCGTGAAATATAAAATTAATTGATATATATTTAGGCCCAAGAATTAGATTCACACTGCCACACAAAATAGGGAAAAATTTAATGTGTTTCATTATCGCTATCGTCTTCCTCCTTGGCCTTGTTACCCGCATCACGGGCCTTTTCAGTCCAATCCACGGGATTAATGCGATGCAAGCCGTCCGTCTCCTTCGCAACCAGACCCATTTCAAAGCGGAAATCCTTATCCTTCAGCTCATCGTGCACGCGGTAAATGCTACAAAATGCATACAATTAATTATTAATTTCAAATGAAATTTGAAGAAAACCCTACATTTCGCCCGCACTCTTCACCAACTCATCGGTGCTCATTTCGGCAAATTTGAACTTCTCCATCTCGGTCTTGGCCTGCTGTTTGGCCTTTCCACTGGCACAGGCAAAATAGCCAAAGGACGAACCGGATGGCTCAATTTTGTACAGTTGCGGGCCCTCGGCTTGATCCCACGAGGCCAGGATTATGGACAACCCAAACGGACGCACTGCACTGTACAAGGTGTAGGCATGGACATAACCCGCCACACGATCACACAAAAACTTCAGTGGTATGGGTCGTTCAAACTGTTGACGGAAATTGGCTGCCTCCTGGCGTGCAATATCGGCCACATAGTTGCCATCGGCCGTCAAACCAGCCACAGCCATGCCAATGTTCTTTTCGATGGTGAAAATGCGGCCAGCGGCATCGGGCTCATACAGTTTACTGGAGATGATTTTCTCCACGGCCAAGACCACGCCGTCCTTGCCCCGTATGCCTATGACAGTGCCACTTTTCTCCACCGCCTTGGAGGCATAGTCGATTTGGAAGACGCGACCATCCGGCGAGAATTGCGAGGCGGATAAATCGTACTGTCGGGTGGAGGTGAATGGTAAATGTAATAATTAATTAATCAGTGGAATTACAGAAACAATTACTCACGCCTGTGCCAATTGTACTCATTGTGCTTGTGCTTGAATTTTATTTGTATATTTCAAGATATTAATTTTCGACGATGATTTGACGGCTTTTGACTTTGCTTGGAGTAGGGATGACAAAAAGTCGATAACAAAAACTATCGGCAAAATGTCGGCAGAAGCGTTGCCACCTAGACTTTAAAATAAGCTAGGTAGTGAATCGTTTTAAATATAAATAAAGTACTAAACAAAATAAATTATTTATAGAATTGTCTTCTAATCAACTTGGGCAAGTTTATCAACAAAAAATTGTTTAGCTTCTTTTTAGCCAACTATAGGTGGCCACACTATTCGGCAGCAGTCCAGCCAACTATTGAAAAAAGTAGCTAAATCGACTTTTCAAAATGGCTAAAAAAGGCAACGAATAATTTAAAATAGCTAAAAAATATTATGCTGATGGGGTTAAATACAGTTAATTGGCTTGAAAATATACATCTTTCAAACATTTTTTCTGTGAGGACCTTTCAATTTATATAAGCAAAAATTTGTACACATATTGAGGTAACTTTTAGCTGTATTTTATTTTTATTTATTTATAAAATTTGTAATTGTGAAAGCTGCTATAGCTGATCTCCTGAAGCTCCACTCAAAAATAGTGCCTTGCGGCGTACACAATAACTCTGGACTGGATCATCCAAAATTAAAAAAACCAAATGTTCTTTAAAGAATTGTAAAATCTGAAAATTAAACAAAAGGGTTAAGCAAAAAAAAATTTTTTGACAAAATGGCGGCTTTTCAAAAAAAAAAAAAATTTTTTTGACAAAGTTTTGGTCTTAAACGGTTCATAAAAGAAAAAAAATTATTGGTAAGGAAAAAGCTTCGTTTAATTTCTTAGTCTCTGCACACTGAGTACATTTCAGAGGAACGCATGGAATTTGATGATGATGTGAAATGGAAATTTACACTGGTAACATCCAACATCTTACATCTGTTAGTTGATGCTCTTTAAAATGTATTGAATATAAAGTAATACAAAAATATTTTAAGAAAAAATAATCTGGCGTAAAATTTAAAACATATGGGGGTTATTGAAAGACCGTCATGCTTAGTCTTCCTCTCAAAGTAAGACTCTTCGGGTGTTTGGGGACAACTTTCGCCTACTCTACTGTTCCTGTCTCTTCTAACTTAATAAAATTGCAATCAATCAGCTATACTAGACAATTACCTTACCAAATCTTATGTGATTTGTATTCTGAATCAAAGACAATTTTGTCTTATGTGAAGAGTTTTTTCTCCGCATGTCATCAATAACTTTCTCACGATTAAACCACTGTGAAATCAGTAAACATTTTAGTAGAGACGGAATCTCTATCTCAGATAGCTCCGAGAGGTTTTGTACAAAGGGGTGACCAAGTGTTTTAAGTCTCTTCCTACTAAGTGCAGCGGCTTATAAGATGCAGTGAGTTTCCTCATCTTCCTCACATTTGCAGATTCTACAGAAGTCATTGAAGTCATTGTGAGCGCGACTCCGTTGGGGTGCGTGTCTACCGATAAGGCAGTGACCGTGGGTCCGACTAGAAACAATATGTTTCCTCTACTTTGGTCTACAAGGCTACACTTTCCTTTTTTTCGGCGGGGCCAGGAGACCTAGCGACAGAATGTTTTAGGAAGGTTGTTCCATCGTTCAGTAGCCAGACACCAGGTTTTATTTCTTGTGTCTAGCCAGCCTGTCGGCTGACTCGTTTACCTCAATGTTGCGGTTGACAGGCACCCAGATAAGGTGGATACAGAGATGCCGAGCGATCTCATTAAAGGATCTACGGCATTCCGTGAGCAATTTGGCGTTATTGGTGTAAGACTTAAGCGTCCGTAGAGCTGCCTCCTGGATGGCCACCAGTTCTGCTTGGTACACGCTGCAATGATCAGGGAGTCGAAATAATACTTCCATATATAGGTCAGAGGAAAAAACTCCCCTCCTACTTTGTTATCGAGCTTGGATCTTTCCGTTTAGATGTTAATGTGGTAAGTTCTCCAAGTCTTGTCTACTAAGGATATTGACGTCATAAAGTTTCTAAAATGTCGTCGGGGGTATACCCTGTAAAGGCAGGTAGCGCGGTTTGATGGTGGAGTATGGGTGAGTGTCCCAAGTTGCCCGCATTCCAGTCTTCAGATGTGATGCTCGCTATTTGTTTAGACAATAAGTCTAAAGAATGAAGATAAAATATGGAACCAAACATCCCAGACTTTTTTTCTTTTGGATTGTTCGGGCCTGTTCCAAATTCCGAAAACGAGTGAAATTGTCGCAAATCGAGTTGATTGCTGTTCCGAATTCCGCAAATCGACAAGAATTGTCGTTTTTGAAACTGTGCGCTGCAGAGTCAGTGGAATTAAAAGTAATTGCTATTTTAATCAGTAAAACACTTCCCCAATATGATTAACAAAAACTCGAAATTAGTTGAACATTTTTAAGATCGTTTAACATCATTAATTAAACTGTTTTAAGTTTAAGTATAATTTTACAGAATTTTTTTTATAAACTTCTATAAAATATTGCATGAAAAAAACAAAAACCGAGCGGCCGTGACCAAACCGAGCTGTTCTGAATTCCACTTTACATTTCAGTCGATTTCGACATTCAATCGGCGGCTGCTAGGGTTGCTGCATATGAATTTATTTAATCGGACTGCACTTTTTCTGTTTCACTTAGCTAAGTTTAACCATATTTGATATGACATATTCAAATGAAATATTTAAATACTAGTTTAAGTAAAAATAAATGGATTTAAAGAGCTTTATAAATTTTAAATTAGGGAGATGATGACAACTCTGTCTGCTGACGATGTCTGCTACAAAACACGGGCGCTGGCCAGCCAGCCAGCTGTTTTCGAAACCGAGTTCGAAAAGTCGAAACGTAACCAAATCGTTCGGAATTGGGAACAGCAAATAGTAAAACGCTTGTTTTCGTTTCGTTTTTACTTTTTGAAAACGTTCGGAATTCGGAACAGGCCTGATTGTGCAATATTTTGACATCTTTAAAGTTGCATTTGAACTTTCTTCTGACATAAAAACTGACATAAAAAATATATTCTTAGTGTCTGTATACAGATGTGAATTAATCTGGATTTCACATCTTTGCTTCGCTGCTCATGAGTGATTCGAAAATTTTTTCTATTTGTATGAAGTATCCTGCCGAATTTTCTCTCGTTCTGAGTACGAGCCAAAACGCAAATTTAGTTGTGTTTCCGATTGCAAGATCGATCAGATAAAGAGGAATCGAAATTGATAAATGTTTCCTTTACCAAAAACCGATTAAAATTTCCATTAATCTTCCTTTCGAATTTTTGATCTTTTTTTGGAGCTTACAATTTCTACAAATTCGTATCGATCGAATTCGGAAAAATTTAAAAATAACCAATTTAAAAATAACCGAATTATTTAAAAAAACTTTAGTTCCAAAATAGCTAGAAAATGGCCAGAAGTTTTTTCAAAATAGCTAAAATTGCAGATTGATCTGATGGAGACAATAGCTAAGCTGGCAACGCTGTTCCGCAGTGCACGCGGTTACTGAGATTTAAGTAATATAAACAAATTGAAAGTAGACATGCTGGCCCAAGTTTGTGAGAAAAGGTAGGACAAATCGGTCATCTTTAATAATTCCAAATTGTTAACCACTCTTTACTTGTTAGTTATGCGGCCGATGCACGCTATGTAAATTTCTATGCGGGCGGCGACATCGCCTGGAGTGCGGATGGCCAGCACCTGTACTGTTTGAATGGAAACGTGGTCAATCAAGTGGATGTTCAGACCAGTCAAATCTTGCAGAGCTTTGGTCTGAGCAACGATAAGAATGGCACTGCCAGGGAACTTCAGGAGTTGGAGGTGGAAGAGGATGCCATACATTGTTTTGCCTTGTCGGCGGAACATTTGGTCACCGCTCATCGGAGTGGCCTGTTACGTCTCTGGCAGTTAAATACGGGCAAGCTAGTGAAGCTATGGAAGTCTCAACACAGGGGACCCGTCATCAAATTGGCCTTCAGTGCTTGTGGCACAATCATTTGCAGCAGTGGAGGAGCAGATGCCACTTTGCGACTGTGGGATTATGCTAAAAACAGTTGTTTATGCGCCTTGAAAGAGTATCCAGGACCAGCCTGTCTTATAGTCTTTCATCCGCATGTTTTGAGAAGGGAGATCTATGCGGTGGGAGCGGATAATACCATCTATGGCTGGAATTATGAAAGCAAAAAGTTGTTGTACAAAATGCGAGGACACCTATCCCAGGTGACCGGGTTGAGCTTTAAAAATGATTCAGCAGACTGTCAGGAGCTGGTCAGCGTGAGCAGAGATAAGGTTTTAATAGTGTGGCAACTGAAAGAGGAGCAGTTGGATACCACACAGTTGAAGGTCCTGCCTTTGTACGAAGAACTGGAGGGAGTGGTGTACACCAACGAAGGCCTAACACTGCTGGTGGCCAGTGGTAAAGGAAAATTACAGCAAATAGACACCCACAGCTGGAAGATCAGGGACTTGTGGAAACAATCCGACTTTCAAATCAGTCGCTTATTATATCGCAAGGATGCCCAGCAATTGGCTTTGGTCACCAGCGAACAAAATGTGCTTATCTACGATTCAATTAAGCTGGAACCATTGAAGCATTTGGTGGGCTTCAATGATGAGATACTGGACATGTGTTTCCTAGGCGACAATGATCGTTACTTGGCTGTGGCCACTAACTCCATGCATTTCAAATTGTACGATACAGAACGGCAGATGAATTGTAAATTGATAGTGGGACACACGGACACTGTAATGTCGCTGGCTGCCTCACATAATCTGCTCATCTCAGTGGGTAAGGATTGTAGCATACGTTTGTGGAAACTCCAGCATGAGGAGGAGTGTTCTTTGATTCAGTTGACGGAGCAATCCAATTGTCATACCTCCACCATAGGCTGTGTGGCCATGACCCACAATGGAGCCACCGGTTTTGCCTCTGTGTGTCAGGATGGTAGCATGAAAGTCTGGCAGTTACTTCGAGATAAAAAGGAACACAAGTCCTATACTTTCCAGCTAAGATATGCTGCTCTGGCCCATGACAAAGAAGTGAATTGTGTGAGCTATGCCTTGAATAACAAGTTGGTGGCCACAGCCTCTCAGGACAAGACGGCTAAAATATGGTTAAGCGAGTCCAATACCCTAATGGGTGTATTGCGTGGTCACACAAGAGGAGTGTGGAGTGTACGCTTCTCGCCCGTGGACCAAATTGTGCTTACCTCCTCCTCGGATTGTTCGCTGCGTCTCTGGTCTATTGGTAACTTCACCTGCCTCAAACGCTTCGATCAGGAGTGCACCATACTGCGTGCTGAATTTCTGGATCACGGCAAATTCATCATCTCAGCTGCCTCAGACGGTTTGCTGAAATTGTGGAACATTAAAACGAGCACCTGCCTGCAGTCTCTGGACGAGCACAGCGATAGGGTATGGGCCTTGGCGGTTTCGGAGCGCAGTCATCGCTATTTCTTTACCGGCGGAGCTGATTCTAAGCTCATACGCTTTGCCGATATCACCCAGGAAACCCGTAATGAGGCTTTGGATCAGCGCCAGGAATCGCTGGAGCAAGAACAAACTCTACACACACTGCTGCATGCGCAGAAGAATTTGCACAAGGCCTTTGTTTTGGCCCTGACTTTGGATAAGCCCAAAGCTTCTTATGACATCATCAAGCATTTTGTACGTCAGCGCGATGAGGAGGCTGTGCGGCAACTAGTGGACCAATTGAATGTGGATCAGCGGGTTGCCTTGTTGAAACATGTCAAGGCCTGGAGCACCAATTCGCGTCACTCACAGGTGGCCCAGTTAATACTGAAACATTTGGTAGGCGATGCCCTAAAGGATCCCAAAGCTAGATTCTATAATAATGGCAATATGGTCGAAGTGCTGACACCCTATGTACAAAGGCACTTTAAGCGGGTAACCGAGTTAACCAAGGAATTGGCTTTTCTTGAGTTTATAGTCCAGTGCATGTAGAGTACTTGAAATCTGTTAGATTAGTTTGTAAGAGAAAATTAAATTTCCTAAAAAATTCAACAAAGCGACGAATTTGGGTTGGGCTCTCTAATAGAAAAATGCAAAGAAGTTATATAAATGTTACCTAAACTTATTAGAGTGCACAGATATTTCTAAGAAGTCCCATTGGAGATATTATCTTTACTCAAATCAGATCTGCAAACCAAATAGTTTTGGGAGTACAATAATTTCTAAAAAATCCTTACGCACGATTGATGCAATTTTTGGGAGTGTTTTGTGTCATTCACGGATTCATGTACGAATCAGGAGGCGTCATGAATGGTTCTATAAAATACAGCGCAGTTATGTATAAATTAAATAAGTAATGTAAATTGATTCAAAGCGCACTGTTGATTTTTTTTAAATCAAAATTTATGGCATAATGGGCTGATGCATGTCCCTAAGAGATGGTCAAAAACCCGCGAAATGGAGTACCATTTTTGAATTCACTCTTAAACCACTCCATATATGTAGAATATTAATCAGAGTTCGAACCAAAATTTACCAATGGTTAAGGTTCAGAATTTTAAGGTTCGAAGTTTTTGTAAGAAGGTTTTGTTTCGATCCTTGGTTCAGCCCATGGTTTTTACAATATTAACAAAAAACATATTAGAAATATTAAAAAAAAAACAAAACAATAAACCACCTAAAAACAACACAAATGTTATGGGAATTGTGTCGTTTGGCACTAGGTTAAATTCTTTTAGATGTCTATGGTTTTTGTTGAACTGAAGCGAAATGTTAGGTTCGGAACAGGTTCAGGTCCAGCTTTTATTTCTACTGAGGTTCTGTTCACAGTAAACTGAAAGTCGGAAATTCTGGGTTCGAACCGGTTCGGTACAAGACCGGTTTGCAAACCTGATATAGCAATAGACCGAACTGCGTTTTCAGTTTTATCAAGAAGCTTTGGCTTGCTGATTTTATGCATTTTGGTTCTACATAGCAATTGCTTGAAAACAACATTGAACCTTGCTCCCATTGTTTTAAAAGTAAAAACTGCCCTGCTTTTTGGCGCCGCCGTGCTCAAATAGACAAAACGACAACTGCAATTGCCTCCCTTCGAAGAAAGTTAAAACCAGTGTTTGAATTGCATGACTTAAAGTAGCAAAAGTTGTAAAATTTTGATTGACTGAGCAGTAAATTTTTTTAAATTTAAAAATTTTATTGCTACTTGAGCCCCTGCTTTGAAAATCTCAGAAGTAAGTGTCAAAGTGAAATAAAACAAGTAAGGGAGCTGAAGTCGAGGCCCCAACTACAAATTACCCTGCTCCCTTGACTTGGGAGCATCTGAACACACACACTCTAACAGACTCTAAAAATGATCGTAAAGGTGTTTTAGCGAGTTAGACTTTTCAGAAAGAAGAAGGGCCTAAAAAAGGGCTGAAGTCGCTAAGGGGGGAGGGGGGAGGGAATTTAAATGAAACAAATCGATTTAAATCGAAAATACTAAAAAAAAAAAAAAAAAAAAAGAAGGGGATAAAATCAATTATTCGGACACACGCACAAACGCGGTAACTCGACAATGCAAGACAGGCCCACAAGACACGGCTAAATCAACTCGGCTGTTGATGCTGATCTAGAATATATTACTTTATAGGGTCTGAGGTGATGCACAAACAAATACAAGGATGACAGGTCAGGAGACATGTGCGCAGTTTGTTGGTCAAGCTGAAATGCACGCGCCGGATTGAATGATGCATTTCATCGAAGAATTGGAGCGTGAACTTGAATATGATCCACATGAATTACACCAAACAGTTCAACCGAATGTAACCCTGTTGAACCCTTACCAGCGGGAAGTCTATAATACATTAATGAAGGCAACTGATGATGGAAATGGTGACTTATTTTTCTTGGATGCCCCGGTGGAACTGGGAAGACATTCCTCATGTCATTCATTTTGGCCACTGTTCGTGCGAGATCCGACATTGTGGTAGTAGTTGCTCCTTCTGGAATATCGGCCACATTGTTAAAGGGATGTCGTACAGCTCATTGAGGTTAAAATTACTTTTAAACTATTAAACAGCCGACATGCAACATTGCAAAACACTCTTCAATGGCCAAAGTATTAGCATCGGCAAAAATCATCATTTGGGACGAATGCATAATGGCGCACAACCGCGCAATGGAAGCAATTACCTTACTCTCTGGCGATTTCCGCCAAACACTGCCAGTCATTCCAAGATCGACTCCAGCCGATCAAATAAATGCTTGCCTCAAATCATCCAATCTGTGGAGCTATGTAAAGAAACTTCAGCTGTCAGCAATTGCTGAATATCGGTAATGGTGGTGTCCCTGTCGGTGAATCGGATTGTCTTTATTTCCTCCGAATTTTTGCAATTTTGTCTTATCGAAAGACGAGCTCATCAAAAAAATATTCCCCGAGCATCATTGCTTAAACTTTTGTAGTTCAGAATCAGATCGTTGGTACTCTGCATTCATTCAATTCAACTAAAGGTTGGCTCGGAAGTCGTCTTGCTTCGAAACGAAATTCTCCAAGAAAATTGATGACCTATGTGATTCACGCGGCGATAATCAAAGGAAAATTTAAAGAAGAAGAAGTTCCATTCCGAGGATTCCGTTGATCTCAGCCGATGGGTTTAAACAAAATTTTAATTTCTAATTCGCCTTGCATTCGCCATGACGATTAACAAATCACAAGGCCAGTCCTTAAATGTTTGTGGCCTGAATTTGGAAAATGCATGATTTTCTCATGGTGAATTGTACGTGTCATGTTCACGTGTCGGCAACCCCTCTGCTTTATTTATTTTTGCTCCAGATAACAAAATTAAAAATGTTGTTTATCACAAGGTTTTTCAATGAAAAGTATTACCCTAAGACTTAGGTCCTAAGTGCTTTATCAAAGTAGTCATCTTTTCAAAGTAACGAAATTTTGTACTCATTTTATTAGGTTAACTCACTATAGTTATGTACTGTTAGGCGGTACGAAGTTCGCCGGGCCATCTAGCAAGCATATAAAATATAAAAAAGAGAAAAACCTTTCTGTATTAAATGGAATCTCCTCCAAATTTCGTAATTATTAGTTTGTTATGCTTTTCCATGATTCCACAATATTTGGTCGAAATCAGGATGTTGTTGGACTGCTTACAAAAAACAAATTTTGTGCCCAACAATGAACTAGACACTGCAGTAACTAATAGAAATATGCTACAATCATGACTTATTTTGACCGGAAAAATGTTTATGACTCATGATTTGGATGTTGGATGTGCTCAGTATTTGTTGAACTTCAATGTATAAACTTCAATCTTTTAATATTGAACTTAAGTGCCAATAACTTATTTTCTGCATGATTTGGTGAAATACTTCGCATTAGAATTGTAATGGATGTTCCTATTACGATCAGCAAAAAAAATATTTTGGAGTAATTTTATTCGAGGTGAAAATAGCACTTAAATCTAGCTTTTTCTCAAAATGTGATAAATTTTAAGCAAAGTTACCATAAACACCTTAATAACGGCAAAGTTAACCAACAGATTAAAATCTGATGTATGAATGATTAATGGGGGCATTCAATTCTCTCTCAAGTGTATTCAAGTGACCATTTTAAAATCCATGCCAATACTGAAGATATACTCATTTTTTAAAGAGGTACTTTTTTTTTACGATGACTAGCTTTTCGTAATTTCTCAGCGCCCCAAAAAAAATTTTCAACTTGATTTTTTAGAATCAGTAGAGGGTTTTACATATGAAATAACTGCCAAATGACCGGGATACAAAGCTGTAAGCTAGTGTTATATTTGGACAGTTTTCCCAATTCTCTGAATTTGTAGTCTCCCTGTCCGACAAAATTTTTTTTTTTAATAAAAGAAACTCTAGCAGCACTGTGAAGATTTAAATTCATTAAAAAAATTATTCGCATGGCTGAGGAGGGAAGCAAGATGCGGCTAGCATTATTTTTTTACACCAAAGCCTTTCCAAATTTCAACTTTCTGACACTTGACCCTTATAAGATATGTGCATAATTTCCAACTCTGGGAATGTTTCCTTTCCAGGCAAAAGATGCACAACGTGTCGCGACGCACAGTGGTTCAGATTCACTTCACGCTTTGGACAAAATTCTAATTTAAATTTTGCTGAATAGTTAAAACTAAAAAAAATTTCATAGGAATGTATGGCCTCCCCTTTTTAGCATAGAAAGACAAATTCAATTAGCCCTAAATTGATACCATCTGTTCTTATAAGAATTTAGACCACGCTTGCATAAAAAAAAATTAAATTGCAATTTTCAATGGTCAACAGTTACTCTTTTATTTGGGCAACTATTTTGGAAAAAAATGGTTTCGAGATAATCGCGTTTAAAAGTTTCGACAACTGTTTTCGATAAAAATAAAAAAATTATTTTCAAACATGAATAAGCTTTCACTGAGAAATAAAATTATCAAAATCGGTTTAGTAGTTCCTGAGAAATTTGGGTCAAAGAAAGTAAAACGTGGTAAAAACTAGAATCGTAAGAAAAAAGTAAGAAAAAGGTTTGCAAAATTTTCATTTTTTCAGATAAAAACTAATAATTGTTAACTTTTTAGTGTTTTTCAAAAGCCTATTCCAGGAACAATAATTTTTTATTTTTGACACAGTACTTCATATGAATACACACAGCAGCAGCAGCACAGCAGTTAAAACTAAAAACTTTTGAACAAATGTCTTATTCATACGAAGCATTGTGACAAAAATTAAATTTATTGTTCCTGGATTAGACCTAATGATTTTTCGAAAACAACAGTTGCTTTTCAAAAAAATATTGACAATAATTTTTTTCGAAATACTACAATACAACCTACCTCAACAAAAAAAAATTCTCAAAAAAAAACTAATTTTTTTTATTTGATATTTTTTGGGGATGTCTATAACACACTAACTCGTAATTTAAGTCAAAAAAAAAAATGAAAAAAATTTTTTACTAAAAGGTATACGGGTACCTGTTTTGGGCCAGAACCCCCTGCGCTTTGCCGCCCATATAAAGTTTCTATAACTTTGCCAACCTATTATTAATGTCAATCAAATCAATGGCCATCTGCCATCAAATTATGTTTTTTGCCTTGATACTCCTCTTGTTATGCATATTTCCCTCCCTCCTATTCCCCCTCCCTTCTATGTTTGAACATTGAGCTGGGCAGTCGCTCCTTCTCTCAAGCTCACTCGCAGCAGCGCAGTCGCGAGACGCTTTGGTCGCATTAGAACATTTGTAAGAGCAGGCAAGTCACTTGCATATAAGAACTCAATTAAACAAGTTTGTTAAATTATTTGCGTGCCGTGTTAATTACATTTGGTTGGCTAACTTGGCCAATTGGGGAGGCAAACCAATCTTTCCACAGTACCCTTAAGCAGATTTACTGTAGCTGGTCTAACTGGAATCCATTGGCAAGACATTTCGTGAGAGACAAAGTGCTGCAGAAAAATTTTATTTTGGAGCGTGGGCAATAGTTGATATTGGGCGCATTCAGCAGATAAAATCCGATTTACGATTTGTGATTTATGATTGCCGATTTTACCTGCTGAATAAAGTGATTGCGATTGCGATGGTAAAATTTAACAATCATGATTGTCGAAAAGCAATCGAACAATATGTTGATTGGTAACGGATTGCAGGTCAACATTTTTTGCAATCATTCACATAATATTGTCTATTTACTGCCCGTAAAGGTTGTTTTTTGTTAAAAACTACGAAACCATAGAATATCAATCAATGTCATTCAGCAGAGACTTATCGGCAATCGTAAATCACAAATCGTAAATCCGGTTTACTGAATGCGCCCATTGTTAAAAATTTGTTCCTTTTTTTAATCCCAATGATATGTTTGTATCCCTTCTGGCATAATAATGTTGAATTAAGTTATTAAAAGCAAAAACAAAATTTATTGACAATTATTTTTGTTTTATAACAAACTAAATTTCGGTGACATGCAGATGTCATTAAATTCAATTGAGTACATAAAGTAGTGCAAAAACGGTCAATGTTGTTGGGGAAATTCGATGAGATACAGGAAAGTTTCATTACAGAGCGTATAATTCGAAAGTAAAGTCTTAAACACTAAATTTTAAAGTGGAGTTTGTGTTATGATCTTGGAACCGATCGGTATTAACTGTACAGAGGTGGGAAATACATCGAATCCATGGTTTTCTTGCTGCTGTGGTAGCAAAGAAAAGCTCCTAACGGTGCACTGTGAAGATTTAAATTCATTAAAAAAATTATTCACATGGCTGAGAGAATTGAAGCAAGATGCGGCTAGCATTATTTTTTACATAAGCCTTTCCAAATTTCAACACCGAAACTTAATGACCCGCAAAAGCCATATGTGCATAATTTCCAACTCTGGGGAATGTTTCCAACTCCAGGCAAGATGCACAGCGGCGATGATGTCGCGACGCACAGTGGTTCAGATTCGCCACGCCTTGGACTGAAAATTCTAATTTTTGCTGAATAGTTAAAACTAAAACCATTGGAATGTATGGCCTCCTTTTAGCAGAAAGACAGAATTCAATTAACCCAAAATTGATACCATCTGTTCCTATAAAATTTAGACCACGCCATGAAAAAAATTAAATTGCAATTTTTCAATGGTCAACAGTTACTCTTTTTATTTGGTGCAGCTGTGTGTACCTTTGGAAAAAACCAGTTTCGAAATATCCGCGTTTAAAGTTTCGACAACTGTTTTTCGATAAAATAAAAATTATTTTCAAACATGAATAAGCTTTCACTGAGAAATAAGGAAGTATCAAAATCGGTTTAGTAGTTCCTAGAAATTTGGGTCAGAGAAAGTAAAAACGTGGTAAAACTAGAATCGTAAGAAAAGTAAGAAAAGGTTTGCAAAATTTTCATTTTTTCAGATAAAAACTAATAATTGTTAACTTTTTCGTGTTTTCAAAAGCCTAATTCAGGAACAATAAATTTTATTTATAGCACAGTACTTCATATGAATACACAGCAGCAGCAGCACAGCAGTTAAAACTAAAAACTTTTGAACAACTGTCTTATTCATACGAAACATTGTGACAAAATTAAATTTTTTGTTCCTGGGAACAAATACTATGTTTGAAAACAACAAGTTGCTTTCAAAAAAAATAGTGATAACAATTTTTTCGAAATACTACAATACAAGCCCTACCTCAACAAAAAAAAAAATTCTCAAAAGAAAACCAATTTTTTTTTGATTTGATATTTTTACAGGGGATGTCTATAACACCCTAACTCGTAATTTAAGTCAAAGAAAAATAATGAAAAAAATTTTTTACTAAGGTATACCTGTTTGGGCCAAGAACCCCTGCGCTTTGCCGCCCATATAAAGTTTCTATAACTTGCCAACCTATTATTAATGTCAGTAAATCAATGGCCATCTGCCATCAAATTATCGTTTTTGCCTTGATACTCGCTCTTGTTATGCATATTTCCCTCCCTCCCTATTCCCCTCCTTCTATGTTTGAACAGTGGAGCTGGGCAGTCTCTCAGCTCCTCACACAGCAGCGCAGTCATAGACAGCACAGTCACATTCATTTATTTGTAAGAGCAGGCAGTCTGCATATAAGAACTCAATTAAACAAGTTTGACAAGTTATTTGCGTGCCGTGTTA